>NCVS01001866.1:0-18921 GCA_003055095.1 Goniozus legneri | reverse complement strand
TTCCGGCTAGAGCGATCGTTCCGATAACAAGGAAATGAGTACGAGTTTTTGGGACAAGAGAAGTCACGGAGAAAGAGTTTTTTATCGACAAAATAAAAATCGTGATATTAACCTGACTCCTGGATGACAGGGATCGATGTCTACGACGTTCTTGGCTGGGCGAAGACGATCCGTGATGACGGTGACCACGTTGCCTTCTCGACGAGGTCGGAGGAGCAAGATGGGTACGGTCGCGATCGCGCTCACGATCACGATGGCCATGTTGTCTACTACTACTCGGTGAGCGACGATGGCTACGTTTGTACCGACGTTCCTGGCTGGTTCCCCGTTCGTGCTGACGAGACCTCAGAACACGTTCACCACTGGAAACATTAAGATTCCTATTAATCGTTTTTGAAAAATTCACCGAACGGATTGAGTCAACTGAAAAAAAATTTGCAATTTAGAGGGTTGTAAATTCTTGGGTCCACTAAGGCTGGACACGATGATTAACGAATACGCACTCGGACCGAGACTATTGTCAGCGAGAAACGCATATTTCGTTCGTCGGGTTCAAGGACAGCTGACAACCTTATGGTGTGTCACAGACAGATGCTTAAAAGGCTGTTTATCTACCCACGTCTCGGCTTACAAAGGAATGTACAATTCACTTGGGTACGAGTATAGATATTAGAGTATATACGAGTTTTCGCGAAGCTCTTTCTCTTTTATTTTTATCTTATCGTGTTCTCAATCAATCACGTAAAATTGAAATTGGGTTACTTTGTTGGCTATTCCTACCCGCTAATAAAAAGATACTCGTTTAATGATTTTTACAAGTTCTCGCATAAATCTCATTTCTGGACCAAATCCAATGTCCTTGAAAAATTCGACGGAAATCCAGCGCACGCGACGAAATTCGTGTTGATTTCCCTTTTTTTGTTCTCCAACCAACGCTTTTTGTCAAATGGGTCACGAAATTGTACGCAAACAAGTAAGATTTAGCCGCATTGCTTCCGCCTACGATTGATTTTTCTCTCCGAAGAAAGAGCCGACCTCGTCCGGCTCACCACGAGCTGTCGATCTTTTCTCTCGCGACACAATTGAAATCGTATTTTCATTCGTTCGCTCATGCCTACGAGCTTCTCTTGTATTCATTCATTGATTTTTATTTTTTTTTGTAATGCATCCTTGTCAAAACGCGATTATAATTGTTGGTACTGTACCTTGAGATCCAGGAAACGAGAACGCTATTCAGGACTGGCATCTTTTAACTTCTTCGAAACGACGACCTAAATCATTATTACTGACTAATTTATGCAAAAATGATAAATACCGAATATGGCGTATTTCGCCAAGAAACTTCATGCCTACGATATTAACGCTTTGCGAGATTGAGAGGTACTATTTATCCTCGGTTCTCTTAAGTGAAGCAGCAACTGACGCTTTCGCTACAGAATCTAGTAAATTACCGTGAAATCTTACTCGAAATGAGGCACAGAGCCGGCCGTCAGTTAACCTCACGTCAGCGAAAGTACGTATGTTATAATGTCGGATGGATCAGCTGATCGTGAAAGAGAAACGGGAGAACACAGAAAATATTGCAAATATGAAACGCATTAATCCGAGAACTCCAGTTTCTGAAGAAAATATTCAGGAAAAAAAGTCATGTGGGTGATACGCAATATAAAATATTCCTAGAAAACCGGACTGCGATTAGTAAATAATTAAATTTTGATTAATTACATCAAGTAATATTGAATTAATAGTAATCAATCTATATAATACATTTTGAAAATAGCGAAATTCATGTTTGTTCGTAATCAGTCGAGTGAAATTATTAATTAGTTCATTTTTTATTTAAAGTGTCAATTGGAGCGTGATATTCATAACGGTTAAATAGAGCAAAGATACAAATGACCCATTTTTTAAATGCACCATCAATCAAGTTCGTTCTAATTGTAAATAAAATAAAAATTTCAAGATATACATATAGCGAATGATTGGTTAACATAATAAACTTAACCGATAACAATTACTATTAAAATTCACTATGGAGTTATTTACCGTACGGTTATAAGTAACCTTTTAAGAACAGTTTACTTAAATAACCCCACTTGACACGTGGAATAAAATAGATAATCATGAACGCGTCTAATTTTCTTCCTAAAAAGGATCCTTCTGTGTTAAACATTTTTAAATGTATAAATGTAATTCTTAGCTTGAACTGATTTTGATAGTCTATTTTCAAACAGACGGCTATTATCGCGGTTAAAAACCACTATTCGGCTCAACATATGTTCTATGAATATAAGTTTAATCTCTTGTGGCACTCATATAAATATCGTCGACCTCCTAGTCTCTAATTTATTTTTATACTTACGAAAACAAAGATTTTATAGTTTTCAGCATTACGGTTCTATAAAATACATTTTCATAATAATGGCTTTAATAGAGAAGTTTTAAAAAAACACATTGTAGTCACTAAAGATCAGCTGATCGATCGCGCAGCTATGTAAACGATCGTTGATTCTATGGCACTGTGACGGAATAGAGACCGATGTCGACTATTTGCTTCTGTGTACGCTCTACCGCACTGCGACGATATAATACCGAATACAAGTGGGGATTTAACGAATATATAATAGAATGATCACTGACAAAGTTGTGTGCCAACTCGAAATCATTTAATAAATATATGAGCCGTCATTTTCCCAGGGGTGTTAATTCGCAAGATGTACGAATTGATAAAAATTCTTCAAACAGCTGCTTAATACGATTATTTAAACGCAGTTGATATTTCATTCAATACACAAACCTACTTAATGTTTTCCTGCAAGCGAATAAATTTTCTATAAAATTTTACGGCTTTATAAGGAGCAGAATTTCTCAACTACGGTTCTGTTACTTCACACTATTACTTTTCTCGATTACTGTTGTATATAAAGATTATCTTGTGCAATCAAATTGAACACTGTTCAGAATTTTGTTTTTCTTCACATTCATATTACTTTAATGTGAACACCTACACACGCACGCATAATTTAGTACTGAGTGAACGACAGTGATAAACGTTTATATCCGGCAAAGATGGATAAGGACGCAAGCGTTGTGAGATCTTCGCGCAAAGAATTCCGCTTCGAAACTGTACAAGCGTGAGCGTACCGACCACACTGCCAGCCATAAAGACATTATGGAGAATCTCTATTGCCGGTGGGTCGCTCGGGGAAGGAGTAAGCGCTAGCAAACTTGGCCTCGATGCAGCGCCACTTACGTTGTAATTCATTCACTTTCTGTTTTTTCAATTGCAAAAACACAATCGTGTGTTTGCGATCTTACTCTAAATCTCTTTTCATAAAAAATCTTTTTAAATATTGAATTTCGGCTAAGCGAATTATCGAATGTAGTGCAATTGAAAAATCTTAATTACCAAGTGCATTGATTCAATATTCACCTGTAAGTTCCTTTACTTTGTGGACTTTCGTATTCAATTCGTTTTCGTTTGTGTTCATATTGAGGTGAACTTGCAGAATGTGAGCGTGTCCTGGAGTGACTCCTAGAACGATGACGTCTCCTACTTCGTGGCATCTGGAACATGATAAATGAATTTCAAATTTGAAATACTATTATTTTAAGAATTGCACAGAATAATTTGGTTGATACCATACATCTCAAATTTAAATAATTATATAAACATAAAAAATAGTACAAACCCATCAATTTACAATAAGCAAAAGTAAGGTGAGTTGAAATGCTACATTCAAAATTTGATAATAAGTAATGAATATAATTGTTAATAAACCTGGTAGAAATTATACCAAGAAATAACAATATAATATATTCATTTGTCGTAGAATTAGTGAATGAATTGACAGATGAGGGCAACAAAGCATACTATTGATACAAGCTATTATATATATATATATATATGTATATATATATTGTTAAAACTTATATACGATACATTAGAAATGATCGTTATCAATTAGCATTGATTACTGTATGAGATTATAAGGTACTTTCTCATAACGTGCAATACAGTCAAATATCTGCTTTGAATGAATAATTAAAAACAAATCTAAAGATTTATGATCGATGATTTCAATTTCAGTACATTATTCAATATATAACCGATACTAGATTTGTCAAGCTCGTCTAAGGAATAATAACAATTGCGATTCCAGCAAATCCTCTATGAGCGGTTTTTGTACTAGGTCAAGGATTCCAGGAGACGCTAGAACCAGAGCCGCCTAACTCGAACCTGACTACATGTACTTACATTGGGATGACGAAACGAGTTAACTTGGTCCCAAATGTATTCGAAGACTGATGACATCCAGGAACGAGAGGATGATGCTTGTGGTATGACACTGTTTTGCGACAACGACGAGGACATCAGCTCAAAAAATTCTGTAAAATGTGGGCATTTGCAATGTCAAAGCATTTTGTATGCTACAAAAATGATTGGCCCACTTTTCAATTATAAAGGAAAGAATACTAATTCCTATAAGAATCGGAAATTTCTTCGTATTTCCTAGTAAAATCAAGTCAAAATTGAAAACGTAACCCTACAAGACCGTGAAAACGGCGCGAAAATTTCCAGACTACTACTACCAATCGATTGATGATGAATGTAATGAAATGAATGATGAAAAATACGTATAATAGTAAGTATTATTTCTACCATAGGATCATAATACTAGTAAGAAAAGTGTAAAATATTTAAAGAACGTTAGAGGCTGACCTTTTCTTCAACAAATCATTGTTGACAAATAAGCCTACGTCGGGAATGATAAATGTGTGACACTAATGGATTTCAACCAAATAGAAGAAGCAGTGCAGAAAATTTATAAAAGATAGGCTCGAATTACATACCGCGGAAAGAGTTGTACGGGTGTTAAAAGCGTAATATATCACAAAGCGTGCGCCATAAGGCAACGTTCATGAAATGGCGGCCATATTGAAGACGTAGGAAGCATCAGGTAGAAATAAAGAAAAGACGCACAAATCTTTTCGATATTATATTGAATTGTAAGTAGCCTTCACCAGCGTTGAAAACAAATTTACTTACATTTAAGGAATAAAGCGGTTGGTCCCGATTTAATTTTTAATAATACGACTCTGAAAACGTGAAGATATGAGACATGAACCACTGGTTTATGACAACGACGTGGACTACGAATTGATGCGATTGGTGAACAACCTTCGGTTAGATTCGCATGGCGCCGTGAGTGCGGACATACCCGAAGATAGCCGAACGATTACGAGTAGGTTCGATTAGAGAATTCCAGAATCAAATTAAAATTTCCGCGGGATAAGTGAAATTTATTGAGAAAATTTTTCATTTCACAACAATTATGAATTAAAAATGTTATCCTTTGATATTTTGATACGATCCTTTGATACGATCGATACAGAAGAATCGTTATGTATTAACAGTCGGTAATGTAACCCCACTGTAAACATTTTTTATGCATATTTTGTTATTATGCAATTTGTTCTGTTGTATTTGAACGAACATCAAATTTTTTTAAAAATGATCAACTTGCTAATTTTGTGTAATGAGACGTCCCAAATATACCGGCATCTTATCGCGATTAAAATATGTATGATAAGTCTATTTGAACAAGTATCATCTAATAAAATCTAGTTATATCACCTATTATTTTGGAAAATAATTATTTCAATCATAATCTTATCTAATGAAACAGAAATAATGTAGTACGTAATAAACTATTGATTTTTTAGTGAATTTCTTACAACAAAATTGGCATGTGAAATGACTTCTACGAATTAACATTGATGTATAAAGTAATAAGAATAAATAAAATAAAAATATTACAGTTAACAAAAAACTATCTGAAATTATAACGAAAACTAAATATCTTATATTTCTCCTGCAGTATTCACTTTACAGCTATATATTCTGTTAAAATATCACCCGTATGCCAAATAGCGACTACCCGCCAGAATGATTATGAAAATAAAAGGGCAGTTATACATCGGAAACGTAAGTATCTACTTGAAACTCTGCACTAATATAACAGAAATACACATACCTGAGCACTCAGAATATTTTCAAATACACCCCCAATACAAGTTTGCACTTGCTTCATTAATTTCCAAAACATTTTTACGGTTCTTAACGAATAATTTGTAGCATCACAAACCGGGACTCACAAATCGAGGTAAAGCGTGTAAACATACTAGCTCGGAATGAAAAGTTGATGACCCTCAAACATTATCGTAGGTGGCACCACATCGCGAAAGTGTTGCGAAGTGCGAATGATAACTACTGTTATCGACCATCTTTTAGCGCATTGCTGATGAAAATTAATATCATTTTTAATGCAGTCAAAAATCGTTCGATAAATTAAAACATTTTTTTCAGGCATTTCTATATATTAGTCTTACTTTTATGTCAAATGTTATAGATTAGAAATTTCATAGTCCTGAATATAATTACCTGCGTTGATATTTGGACTTTGAGAAGCTCAAGCCGATCTTGAGAGAAGCATTTCAGTGAAGTTGCCCATAATAATGTGCAATTTCGCTGTAACAAATTTATTGTTATGGCTAAATAAGTATTATCTCAAAGTGTCAAATGTCAATAGTGTTAATTTAGGAGCAATCGACAGACAGCGATATATAGAATCCTGATATAACGTCAAGCTAATCACAATTTGAAATAGCGTCGAATATTCGATACTGCGGTAAACACATGTTGTTCTAAAAACTTCAGCAGGTCGATAAGCTTTCCGAAAAATTGCATACCGAACCACGTGATGAAACGATACGAGAGCCAATCGTTCGTCGTTGAAACGGGAAACGTCTCTCACGATTGCATTAGCGGACCAATGGGGTCACTGTTACACGAGGATAGGGGATGACGATCTCACTCGGTCCTTTAAACGTACCTGTCTCGACAAATCTGCAAAGTTGAAAGAATTTCCGAGACACGACGAAGTTATTAGGCCCTTTGAAACTATCGAACAATAACGCGCCGTTTGCAGAATAATACGCAACGGAAACCATACAACCATTCTCAGAGACGATCTGGGACTTACCGTGGTGCAGTACGCGCAATCTCATGGAACTTATCCGGCGCTTGCGCGTGTCTTGGCACAACATGTTGTCCTTCGTGATCCCATCTATATACGTGTACTTAAAATCGATGAACTTTATTTATAAAATACGTTACGTGGTGGAATGATCTCATAATCAGTTTCTGAATAGTCTCGACTCATGTGTCGCTTAGTTTTATGGCTCGAGTGCTTCATTAGCAGTCCAGACTCGAAGGTTTCATTTACATTCGAGTACTCGAACGAGTTGTTTTTTTCTTAAAGTACAATACGCACAATCATTTCTAATTTTGTAATTTTGTATGACGGCAAAAATATTATGATATTTTTCATTTAATTTTTTTATTTTATAGCAAATGTGAGCTTTGTGATTTCTATTCATAGCCAATGCACTATAATGTAACAAATTTAAAAATTCAAATTTTACATAGTTTGATAATAACGCTTATTACCTTACCGACTGTTAATTTTGCAGTTGTGGAATTTGCGCGGTTTTAAATATGTCCGTTTGTCTCATTGTATAGCATGCACTCTCAAATCCGGTAACCTATTTCAGAACGTTCCCTATTTGGTCTATTTACTTCTTTTGTGAGCAAATCTTTAAAATTCCATGTTGCGCGAGCGTTTAAAAGGGGGAAGTGAAATGTAATGGTATTATTGATAAAGAAATTGTTCAATTGCAATGTTAAAATCTGCACTTAAATCCGTTTTCGGTTATAATGATTTTAAGAGTGATATACAGAAACAAGCTACTACAGCTATTCATAAAGGTTAATAAAAATAATGTACATAACTTTTGCATATTGCAGACTTCATATTTTAATGAATTTTTAAATAATAGGTAAACAAGATGTCTACGTCTGTATGCCAACTGGATCTGGGAAGTCATTATGTTTCCAATTGCCAGCCGTCTTGAAGGAAAATCAAGTTGCAATAGTGTTTTCTCCTTTATTAGCGCTTATGAAGGTATTTATGAATTGTATTTTGTATATTGAAATATTTATTTAATATGATGTTTTTAATTTGTAGAACCAAGTTGATTTCTTAGTTGGTAAAAAAATAAATGCTTGTTCGTTAAATTCAAATACATCCACAAAAGACAGAAATATGATATTAAAAGACTTGATGTCCTCTTCTCCAAAAATTAAATTATTATATGTTACTCCAGAAATGGGTGTCCAACAACATTTCCAGGTATTCAGCCGATATTCATAATTTTAATTGTTTTTATTTAAAACATTGCATATTATTTTAATTTTCAGGATATAATTGTCAAGATGAAGAGAGCAAATACAATATCGTATTTCGTTATTGATGAAGCGCATTGTTTGAGTCAATGGGGTCATGATTTTAGACCAAGTTATCGAAAATTAGGTATTTTTAAAGATTTGTGTCCTGAAGTTCCTATTGTAGCTGCTACAGCTACTGCTGCTAAAACCGTAATTAAACATTTATATTCATTTTTATTTTGAAAAATATTTAGATTTTATAAGTTATTTCAATTACAGGTTGTAGATGACATTTTTGACACATTGAGAATGAATAATCCAAAAGTATTCTCAGTTCCTGTTTTTCGATCAAATTTATATTATGATGTTTGGTTTCTAGAAGCTATAGACCAGCCTTTTCAGCATCTTACAAATTTTATCAAAGAGGCATTAGGTCCAACAAATGAAACAGTACCTCGAGTGAGTTCATACAAAATGTTTTGTTATTGTCATTTTGTAATAAATGTGAATAAATATTTTTTAATTGTAGGAAAAGAAGAATTGTGGTATAATATATTGTAGGAAAAAAGAAGCAACAGAAACAATAGCAAATAAACTAAGTAGCTGTGGAATACCATCTCTCGCATACCATGCAGGTATGCAAATAATAGATTAAATAGATAAATTTACTTTGTAAAAATAATATGCGTGATTCAAAAAACAAATGTAACTATGTTTTTAAAAAGTCAAAGTTCTTAAATTTGATATTTATTTTAGGTTTAAAAACTGCAGAACGGAATGATGTACAAAATAAATGGACTTCTGGAGAAGTACCTGTTATTGCTGCAACTTGTAGTTTTGGTATGGGAGTTGATAAAGGATCAGTGAGGTATAATTTCATTTTTGAGAATTTGGCATTGTGAATTTATGATAATTCATATTTCATAGATTTGTTGTACATTGGACTGTGCCCCAAAACATTGCAGCATATTATCAGGAATCAGGAAGAGCAGGGAGAGACGGCAACCCGGCTTTTTGTAGGGTTTACTTTAGCAATGAAGAATATGAGCCAATTTCTTTTTTAATCAAGGAAGAAAGGAAAGTCGGCAATGATGAACTTGTTAAGGCACGATGGAAAGATTTTGAAAAAAGCGTTGCATATTGCCTCGAAGTCAAGTACGATCAAAATATTAATCAAATAACAGAAATCAGTTACGTATTAACTTAAACTGTGCTTCAGATGCCGACATAGTGTATTTTCTAAATATTTTGGTGATAGTCCTCCAAACTGCAAAGATAAGTGTGATGTCTGCAAGAATAAAGAAACTGTAAAGCAGAGAGTTGCTGCCTTTGAAATGGTTCAGTATAAACCTAAGAAAATTGAGAGAAATTATGACAGTATCGCATTACCGAAATTTGATGATGGGTTCGTTATATTAACTCACAAAATGGAAATGACTTATTTTAATTTTCATTGAAAAAATATTTCCAGATATCAGCCAGAAGGATTTCAAGCATCACGAGAGAAGCTTCTTGAGGATTCAAAAAAAGAAGCTCGAGAATTTATGGAAAAACAGTTTGCCTTAAGACGGGGTAATTCTAATGCTGAAAAGGTATTACGATTTTCAATAATATTTCTTACATCAATATAACTAAGTTAATTTTTTGCAGATAAGAAATAAAAACCGGAAGGATGCAAAAACTGCAACTGTTTACGCTGCTGAAAGTACCGATGTAAAAGTGAAAGGTTTAAGTGTACAGGTAAATCGATATCAGAAAAATTTAGAAAATTGATTATCAAATAAATCATAAATTATCTTAGGTTCGAGAACACTGTCTCAAGGAAATCAAAACAGTTTTAATAGATAATTATAATGAATGTTGTACACATTTGCATACTCATATTAACGAGGATGATGTACACGAATTAGCAACTCAGCTGGAATATGATATACTTTGTAGTACTAAATTATCAGCCAAATATAAATTAGATGTATCAAAAATGGTATATTTCTGAAATTTTTTTGCAAACTTCTGATTATTACATCAGATTTCACTTGTCAACAATATAATTTTTGATTTTATTATATAGGTTTCATCAATACGAAAATCAACTAATAGTGGCACAGCTTACAATCAACTTAGTAGTTATAATATTAAAAATACCGAATCTTACTATTCCGGAGATGATAGTGAATCTGAAAGTACAAATTCCTCCGCTTTTAATTGTATCCCTTCAGTAGACAGTAAGAAAATTGATAACTGTTTCAAAACAGCATTGGAATTAAGAAATTTGAATACTGGAGAAGGGAAAAGTGAAAATAAAATAACAACAGCACTTAAAATTCAAGAGAAAAATTCAAATGACAATTTTGAAGCAAAAAAGGAAGTGTTAAAACAATCTGGAATTCAATCAAATTTTACAAATGGATTCGAATGTGCTCGGAAAATTCTTGACAAACAGAAATCGATATGTGCACCAATACAGAAACCAATAACCACATGTGAATCGGAAACAATGAAAATCTCGGAACAAGACCCAACAAAAAATTCCAAACAGAAATCAACAAAAAAAATTGAACAGAAACCTGCGAAAAAATCAGAACAAAAACCAAAGAAGGGTTCTAAATTGAAAGAACCGAAAAGAGCGGTATCAGTATACCAGCAAATTTTAGCATCTGCAAAACGAATTGAAAGTTTTGAAAATAAAAACGATAGGGAATTGGATAATGCAAACAACTCGAACGAAGTTATCATTAGTCAGATGATATGTGTAGAAAAAAATAATGATAAAGATGGAAGAACAGCAAAAAAGCGTAAAATTGATGAGCTATTCGGTGACGATATTTCCGTAAATGGACCAAAAATAAAATGTGTAAAAAGAGAAATGGGTACTAGCAACGAGGGAAAAAATACACTGTCACAGAAAAGTGTTGATTGTGACATTAAATTTAATAAAGACTTTATTGATTTATCTGTAAAGAACAGCAAAGAATCACACTGTTGTAATCCAGTAACATTAATAAATAACGAGACTTGTGATAAGCAATTTGACTCACATATTGAGAATAATTCGACTGAAAATAGTAGAAAACAAAATAAAAAATATGTACATGCTGATAAAGAAACACAATTCAGAACGGCTGCTATATTGAAAAAATACCTCATGAAATATTACAAATCGGAAAAACTACCTGATAAAGCAGCATTTTCTAAATTGTGCAGAGAAATGCATCATAAATTACTGGAACAGAAAATTTATGGTAAAAATTCAGTTTATATATTTTTAAAGTTTTTCCCCAATTTATTTTTAAAATAATTTAATTTTAGATAAAGAAGGGATACATAATTTGGTTACGAAAGCAATGACGTGAATGTGGCAGTGCCATCTTAAATGGGTAATTCATTATTTATTTATTTATTTATTATTTTTTGGTAATAATATAACTGGTCTAGCGTTGTTTGATGTTTTACATTTTCTACGAGCATTTTATATCAAAGGACATTTCTTGTAAATAGAACTAAATATGTATATAAACTATTTTTCACCATATTAGTTAGTAACTCTCTTTGTGAATTAAATTACTTATACGAATACAATTATTTTTAATTTTGTTGGAACCCTAAATCTCGGAATCAAGGAATTAATAATGGAAAATAATACTGTATGTATTTAAAATATAAAAATCATTTATTGAGCAACATGACCAAATTTACACATTGTTGTCATTAACAAGACAAACAATGTTTTATTCAGTGAATAAATAAGTATTATCACATAATTTAATATTGAATTGTTTCAAATTCATTATTAATAGTTTTATAATCATCTTACAACATTAGTAAAAGTGATCGACATTTTTATTCTTTTCAACGATACAAAACGATAAAAAGATAGTAAAATACATATAACTGAGCAATCATTGAAACTATATTCTTGTTCATGTAATTGAGTAATATAACAATACTGCCTTCTCAGAAGTTATATACATACGGCAAGATTTACTTAATCCAAGAATATGATTTCATTATTGTAAATATTGCTATTATTTAACTACGAAATAACCATAATTTTCCTGTTCAACAAACTTTTAAATAGATCTATCAGATTCATTTTCGAGCTGTTTTTTTATTGTCATCACGGTATATTCCGTTTCTACATCAAAATTGTTTTTCGTTTCCACGTCCCAAGAAATTTCATCTATTAAAAATTACATAAGCGTATAATATATATTTTGATTGATTATAAGTATGTTAGTAAATTAACAATTTACTAGGTACTATTTACATATATACAGAATCTTATATTAGATGCGATGTACGTTTGAGAATATTAAACATTCTACTGTACGATGTCTAGAAAGCAGTAATATCGAACCAAAGAACCAAAATATTTATTTATTTTAATAAATATGACGCTGCAAATTACTCGTATACTATATTTGTCATGTATTGTATGTCATAAACCAAAAAAAATTTGATATACTAATGCTCTAGTTCATAACAAATCGTAGATGTCGATTTAGTATTCATGATATTAAATTACGCGTGGGTATGAACTGTGAATCGACATCGATTACACTCGTTACTACGTAAGTTGTCATATTTATATGATAAAAAATTAATACATTCATGTGTGCATTACCATAAATTGGTTTTGGAAGGGAAATGTTATTATCTATATTCCAATATCAATGAAACGGTCTTGACGCATTACGCGCAGCGAGCGAATTAAACGTAAGTGTTCGATAACTTTAAAGACTTCATAATTTATCGTCGCGTTAAAATACGTTCCTCGTTCAGAGATCATAGTATACTTTTCTGATTTTCTGTTACAAGTTTTTGCCAATCGAACAAAGACTCCTCATTTCTCAACTGTAAAATCACAATTTTACATTTCATACTAATATCATAATTTCCGTGCATGGTATTTGTAATACTATTCACTGCTCACTTGGTAGAGAAGTACCAAGAAAATAAATTATTTCGTTAAATTATCGTGAGTCGACACAGTATTTTCTAGAAATTATCGACAAATGATTTCTAAAAATACTTCATACGCGTTCAAGAAAATTTCTCATCCCGTGCAAACACGCGCGCGGTAATGAGATGTCGAATGTCTCATTGACCCGTTTTTAAGTACGTGCGATGCAATTTTCAGACGCCAAAACAACAATATCCATCGCAATCGGCATTTCTCGTATTACGAAGTTGAAGGAATTCGGAACGTAATCCATCAAACGACGCACTGTTACAAATCCCAATATCGATGAAAGTCTACGACTGTCTACACAACTTCGCGTCTTGTCATGCGCAGTCGGTCAAAGCCTTATCGTGTTAGTGTCGTAACTACAGTTGGCTAACGACGATGCTTACTTAAGAGCTAACACCAGTCTATGACACATCAGTCTTACCATAGCGATAATTGCTTAACAAAGTGCATGATGTTCTTTAAGGCCTTTACCCTCTCGATTCGCCGTTGCGAGAATTAGTCGTAAACTTTCAACTCTCGTCGCTCCTATTGTCGCGATGTTAAAAACAGCAAATTGCTGTCGTTATTGCACCGCATGTACTGTTACTCCGGTAATTTTAATTTTCAAACCTTTAACCGATATGGAGATAAAATTAAAATAAATATTCATTATACCACACCAGATGATTTATGAAAATGACGAAAGTTGCGTCAGTCAGTTCGCAATCGCTTATCTCTATCACAACACGAAAACTCATTTTCACCCGAAGCCTACATCCAGATGAAGCTTGGAGGATCTTTGCGATCCGTTGAGCGGTCGATCTTTGGAGGATAGCAGTCTTCCTCTGTGTCCACCGTTTTCGCGTCTCTCCGCCGAGACGCTTGGTGGTCCTACGTTCGTCCTTTCCAGTCTCAGATGCGACCCAGTACCAAAAAATGGCCAGTCGACGACCGGAAAAGCTTCCACTTTTCCAAGACGAGCCTCTGCCTGGCAGCTACCAATTTCCTCGAGCTTAGACGACCTCTTGCTTCAGGCAGGGCAAGTTCTCGAGAGGCAAGGAGGACTCGATCTCAGGATTCAGCAAGCTGCTGTAGTACGTTTCCATCTCCTTCGCGCTGATTGCTGGCCTCTCGACGATCATGTTCACCTTCGTCCTCTTCATCTCCGTCTCGAACCAATTGGCCGGCGAACCCTCCGAATCCTTCGGTTGGTACAGCAGAATCTTCACGACGCTCCAGACCAAGGAAATTGCACCTCCGACGAAGAGCAAGTACATGAGGACCTCTTGCAGTGTCGGCAGGATGTTCAGGTACAGGAGGAATCGGTTGTTCATAGCCTCCGGCAATTCGTTCATACTCTGCGAGGAGAAAAGGTCGACCATCAATGACAATGACAAATAAATTTCGAGTCGAGTGGGTAAATCATGCGCGGATAAACGTGGGACAAGGCGCGAGCCCGGACGTGTCACCCTTGACGTTTGTACGCGTCCCGTACGTAAGTGCCACGTGCACGTGCTCTCGCTGTGTTGCACGCGATAAATAATAGTGTCATCGGTGTATCATTAACCACAGATGACGGTTCGCGTTTGCGAGACGCGACCGATACGAGCGTTCGATGGGATCGTTTCGCAGACACCTCTCTTCCGCTCGTGAAAAATGACTTCCGACTAAATTAGAATGACGTAGTTCGAGGTTTTTGCCTCCTCAACAGCTGCCGGTTTTTACTCGCGGAGTAATTATTCGCACGAAACGTCGAACGATCGAGAAGCGGGAAAAAGAAATCGAAAATGAAATAATGAAACGGTATATTGCTAACTGATGGACGTGTTGTCGTAGGTTAATTTTCTTACGTTCATTTTTGTATGAACGATTGGAAATAGCACGGAAACAACTTGAAAATTGAAAAATAATAAAGAGAGCGAAGAACAAAATATTCTATAAAAATTTAAATAACTAAAAATTTCATTCGGGAAATTTAATTAAATTTAATTAAATGAAATATTTCAATATAATCTGTAATTTTTTTATACTTACAATTTCGAACCACAGCAGAGGTAAGACGAGTTTGTCGAATCTCTCCACATTGGCCATATGCTTGATATTCCGCAACGCCATGTTAATCTGGAACCTAAAGGCTAGCTCCACAGGAAGCCCAGATTTCGGTTGGATGTGGAAGAAGGACTCGTGATCCTCGGCCCTCGGTTCGAGACCCTCGACGTTGGCCAGCAAAGACGGATCGGCTTTGAAGAAGTGAGGGTAGGACAGCGCGATCGGGAAGCCTGCGAGACAGCATTCAGAACGATTAGATTCATCGTCGTGTTTCGAAGAACGAGGGAATCTTCTCGAAAGTCTGAGTAACGAGGATGTCATTTTTTATCCCCCGGTCAAGCGGGTTAGATGAATTATTTATCTTTGTCTCTTTGTCGTGGAACCCAAGTAAACGTCAATCGCGCCGATAAACCAAAGTTTACGATTAAAGAAATTTTCTACTTTTTTCGAAAAAAATATATATATATATATATATATATATATATATGGTCGTATAAATTTATAACAATTTTCCAATGCCATAATTTAAATTCTACGACTTGTTCTTAGTATCTCCAACAATTTAACATTTTTAAAGCTTGAACTGATTTAATTATTTAATACATATCTAAATTGATATCTAATAAAGAGAGCTTTCTCGAAATTTCTTAACTCTTTTTCGATTATGTCACATACAAACTTTGATCGAGATTGATTTCTAGATCTTTCGCTCGACGATTGGATCGTTGATCAATGATCGTCTTTTTTCTAGCCTTGTTAATGACTCTTGCGGAGTTAATGACGGGATGCATTGATGTAAACAAATTAGAATCGTAACCCGAAGTAATTGAAATCCAAACACAACTCACTTTGTGTAATTCGCGACGGGGAATAAAAATAATGTAAACATCGACTCACCGTAGTAGCAGTCCGTGACGTCGATGAGACCGGCTGGAAGACAGCGTCCCTGCCGGCAGAAACATTTGTTCTCGGGTCTGGTGGCTCCGTTGTCCAACTCATTCTCCATAAATTTGTACGTATAGGTGGACATGCCTTTTACTGTTTTCTCTCCTGTTCGGACCTGGAAGAATAATTTGGAAAATTGGTTTTGAATAATTTTAGATTACGAACGAGGAAATTCTAATCTATTAATCAAATTGTTAATTTTTCTTGGTATTTTTCTGAAAACTTACCATACGAGCGCTGCGACAGAGACTCTTCCGGAAGAAGAGAAGAGTGTCATTGGGCTCGATGTAGCTGGGGAATTTGGCACCGTCGCTCGCTCCTTTCACGTTACCGCAGTGTTCGGTCCATTGCGGCAGGTTGTAGTCGCCATTGTACTTCTCGATCAAACCGGTCAAGCGAACGTCGTTCTCTCCGGTGTACACGGTCTCGAAGTCACCTTCGAAATCGTACATCTGGAAAAACGCGGAGCAATAAGGTTAATTACCTCGTGCTTGTTAAACGGCGGATGTCGATGATGGAAATCGATACTCACCCTATCGATCAAGCCCAATTTGTCGAACTTGATCCAAGAAGGCATGAGGTGGTTGCCAAGGGTGACCAGAGTCGACTCGTAACCGAACATGAACTCTTTCGCGGTCATACGCACTAGCGGCTGAGTCGACGTCTGTCTGATCAGCATGTTCAGTCCGATCCTCGTGAAGAACGAAGAATCCCTCATCACGTTTGTGATACTCTACGAGTTACAAATATCGATGTCAGTAAAAAAGAATTCTCATTAATTTCAATCAGTGGCTTTGAAAAAAATTTCCTGATTCGAGCCAGGAGAGGAAAGTTTCTTAACTCGAGAAAAATTAATAATCTTTTTTCGCGCAAATTCGATTTCGTTTCGCGTCATGGAATTTTTCCCTCGAATCTATTAGATGTATTTACATTCTTCTCTTTTTTCCATCAATCTCCTCGCGTTCGGGATCGTGTCGGCAAGCCCATTAATAGAATCAGAAATACGCGCGCGCGTACGTCGATGATTAGTCGACGCGGCACGGCGTCTGAAGCAGGTCTCGCGTCTCTCTCGTGACTCCTCTTTTTTTTCTATTTCTTTGTCGATGGAACGACGTATTCTCTTTTTTTTCTAATCTAAGCGACCCGAGCGATATCCGCGCAAAAAAACCCTTCCGTGGTGTAACGAAGATGCTGGTTTACGTAACTCGTGGCGTGCGAAGTTCGAAACGTAACGAGGCTCTATTTCGAGACAAAGGAAAAAAGAGATCGAAAGAGTTGACGATCCGTGCTCGCGTGATACGGTGCGATTTCGTCGAGATAAAGTCGAGAAGGTTCGGCGAGGAACGACATTGACTGTGAGCCGGTTCGCATTTTTTCCGTCCCTTTCTCGTTTTTCTTGCCTCTCTCTCTCTCTCTCTCTCTCTCTCTCTCTCTCTCTAGCTCGTTAAAATGGTAGTAACCTCGAAAAATCGCGAACACCAAGTTACGCCGAGCTACTCGACTCGTCGCGGGTATAATCGAATCGAAATGTGTCGCTCCGCTGTTTCCATTTCTACTTTTCTTAAAAATAGACGAAAGATCAGATCTCGTTATGAATATTCACATCGCGTAACATTCTCCGCTCGGCCGATTGATATTCGCGCGTCAAATTCTCGTTCTTTTTTTCGTCGACGCGCACCTGGATTAGTCATCGCGTACTTTTCTATAATCGCGTGAGAGAAAAAATAGCGAAATTCGAGAATCGACCGATCGAGAATTCAGACGAGCCGAGTGCCTTCTTTTTTTTTCACCGTGAGAATTACGCGAATTGGTCGCGGCCGTTTATACGCGCATCACGCGATTTGCACCGGGATGAAAACATTGCAATCAGGATTCCGCATTCTCCGGGTTATTAGGCAAATTAATTATCGTCATTCGCGTTGAAAATTACAACTATCCGCGCGGATGATATACGGTACACGTCAATTAGCGATTCGACGCGATCGGCAAATTACGTCATACGATTAGAAACTGCGATATTACGGCTCCGATAATGTTTAAAGAGCGTCGGTTTTTAATGATTTGTGTACGTCGATTATTCCGAGAAGTTCGTATGAAAACACGAGTCGGTCATCGTCGAGAAATGTCGATTGGGACCGAAAATCAGGAAAACTCGGATTGCCGTATTTCCGATACGGCTCGTTCTCGTTTGGGAATTCGAGTTGGCGTATCGTAAGGTGAAGCCACTATCGGCCCAATTGGCCTTTTTCCAGCATTAGAAACTTCACCGTGCGTAATTCACGTTCCAACGAAAAGCGGAGGTCGAGCGGAGAATGTCAGGATTTTTGTTTTTCCACCACATATAATTCGTCTCGCTATCGCGACTGTAATTATCCACTCGTACAGATAGAGCGGAATTATGAAAAATCTGCCTCGTGTTCTTTTTTCTCGCGCATTTCGATGTAATTAAATCTAGACCGAGGACATAGAAAAGAAGTTCACACATTTACGAATATCACGAATTGCGTCGTGCGCGTGTAAAAATTATAAAATATTATGATTTATACAATTTCTAAACTGAAATATCTTACTATAAATTAAAAAAGAAATTATATATTTTATTTTTGAAACGAATATATAACAACAACTAATTTTATATTTACTGTCCCGACTAGAAATTCTCTTACAGATTTGATCCAGGCTTGAT
>NCVS01001862.1:8586-47738 GCA_003055095.1 Goniozus legneri | reverse complement strand
GACACAGCTCATCGATGTTGAATAATAAATAAGGGCATGTAAAATAGTGTGTAGAGTGAAAAAACGTAAAGATATAACCATTTTTTGCTTAAGGTGCCCATTTTGCCCCTCCTTCCCTTATATGTATGTATAATCCCGAGAATTAAAAACAAAAAATTGGTTTCAGTAGAAGTTTAAACAAGTTTTCTTAATTTTTTAATTTCTTAATTTCGTAACACTTTTTATAGGTATTGTACAATATCGAGTCAAATTTTTAATAGTTTTACTTTTCAAAAGTGGGAGGCTAATGTTATACACATTAATTCTCGTCATAATCTACAAATTTGAAGTACGTTAAAACAACAATATACATAACATATTGAGTTGATGAACTCATTTGGTAGGTACAATAATGATAATTTTACATATTTTTATTTGTTACGACTATTTACTTGATAAGCTCGTGAACGTTCATAATTCTTTGTGAAACAGATCAAAACGTTTGAAAGCGCCATTAATATTGTAATATTTTTTCTCTCGGTGTAATATTAGGAAATAAAATCTTGGTACAAGTTTCAAGTTGCACGATAGAGCACCTCAAAGTTGATTTAAAATTTTCGAATTCTCTTTTTAATTTTTCGAATTTTATTTTCACGTCACGCCTCGTCGTCTCGCGAGGGTGTCTGCGTCTGCTTTTTGATTTTGAGGTTTTTTCTTCGTGGACGCGTAGGCGAGAGCCAATAAATACGGCACACGATTCGCGTACGCGCGTCAGGACGTAATTCTCGAGGGACGGTACCCCGAATCCGCAGCGTTCTCGCCGGACGCTGATAGGAAGTAGGTGCGCGTTAAGATGCATTTGCATAAACGCGTGGGGTGTCGAGCGGCGGATGTGACGGGCATAGGAAACGAGGTGAAACTGCCGAGAGAGAATTTTGAAAGAGACGGTGGAATCGGGAAAAGCAGGATAAATTTTTCAAATAAAAAATAATAGACACATAGCGCTGGAATTTCCGAACGATTAATTTTTAGATTCGAAGAACGTGCGACTCTTTCCAAAAGCCCCGCACGATTTTCGCGAATCCTCTCTTTCAATTTCTCGATTATCAATCTTCCGTGAATTTGCATATCTGTCCTATCTTGGCACAGGAATTTCGCTCGATCGATCTGTTATGGATTCTCGATCCACGAGATAGTTTCACGTTCGCGATCGAACGACGAGAGTACTGTACTCGAGAATACGAATCCGCGTACGTGAATTGATATACCGTTGCCGGAAGTGCGACCTTGTCGAAGATCGACGCGAGAATAATAACTGGACGAGAAACGAATCTAGAAAGTTAATCAAACTCCTCTCTCGATCTCGGAGTTTGTATCGGAAGTGGCAGCGAATTTCGACAAATTTATTTTTCGAATTTCACTCTAAACTCGTCGCGACCGTCGACTGTTAAATATTCACCAGTCGAGAGTCAGCTCTTATGTATTTTCTTCTTAACTGTTGAACATCTTACTTCCGCCCGAAGGCCAGTCTAGGGAAGGCCACTTTTCGTCTTTGCTCGTTGATTCGGCATTGAATGGACGAATATAACGGTTACTCCCGAGGACAATTAGCGAAGCACGCCTCTTCCAGTTTAATACGTCGCAAATTATGATAATAAACTACTGGAAATGGCACGCGAGCAAACTTTTCCTCCCGGAGATGCCCCCACGACTTTCGCTCATTACCGTCGATATACGTTTTTCCCTTTCGTTAATTACGAGCAACGGCTATAACGCTTCTCGATGAAAAATTTCGCGTCTAACGATTACGTTTGTGATTGCGGACAAAAGTTTTAATTGAAATCGCTGCTGATTTTTAATTGCTCGTTACCAGATCGCGGAAATATATTTCTGCGAGACGAGCGGAAAATCTTTTGAGAACCTCGTTCTAGTCTATACGCGCGCTAAAAGAATAAATTTTTTTCGTTCGATCAAACGTTCACCGTATTCTGCGAAACGAGAATGGAAATTTTTGATATGAGAATGTATTAATTAACGAATGTTATTTTATCAAGTTATCAAAATATATCTTTAAGGGTATTTAAATTAGCATTTATTCATTTTGTTCTGACATACACTCCTCAAAAAAATTAGAGGCAGTTGTCATTTTTGAATAATTGTATTTCAGCTGAAAATGATCAAATTTAATCGATAGAATTATCCTTTGATAGTTGAATCTTCCTCTTTAAAATGATTTATATGCTCGATTTGATTCAATCATTTTTAATCGAATATAATTGTTTGAAACTGACGAGTGTCTGGTAATTTTTTCGAGCGGTATATTTTTTTCACTGTGCACGGGAGATGAAAATTAGTAGAATCGGAATTGGGAATGAAGCCCATTACAGTCCCAAATTAAAATTAATCAGTTTTTAACGCGGCGCGTTTCCAGCGAGGGATGAATTTCGAATACGAGGAAAAACGGAGAAACGCCGGGAGTAAATAAGAGTTGCACGCGAGTTTAAATGGTACGCTGTACGATTCCTGTCCCGAGTCCCGGCGGCCGGCACCAGTTGCGTTCATGTCCTGGCAGCGAATCCCGCCAAACGGTACTCCGACTCGTCTGCGTTAATTCCTATTGGTCGGATTCTACTGCAAACAGCGCCGCGCCATTAATATTTATTCCCCTCTCGTGGATGGGATGGAAACTCGATGAGAGACCGTACAGTCCATTCTCTTTCACAACCCAGTTTTTTTTAATGTTTACTCCAGTGGAAAAAATTCCGTGCGAAATTAATCTGCTAGATTCGCGGAATCGATTGCCCGCGACGCGTTCGTTAAGAAGAATTGGGATACATGGTGTACCGTATGTGGCCGCTCATTATTGAGATTTATATTGATATATTGAGGTAGTTGTCTCGCCAAAGCACAAATACTATCATATTTATGAAACTTGGACATTTCTTTTAGAATACTATAATAAGACTGCTTGTGAAATTTAAAAAGGATTGACCGTTTTAAATCGAAGATACATGCAATTAAAGATGATACATCGATACGCATTCTCTATATCCCGCATACAAATTGTCACATTTATTGCTATATCTTTCTCACCGAAACTTAGATACGGATGAAAATTTGTATACTTATAGACGAAGATATTATAAAAACATTAACAGAAAATGAAAATATTCAACCGTCTACTTTGAAAGATGTAGCCGATAAAAAATGTACAATTCAACAATACATAGAGACGCACGGAGAATGTAGGGAGGTGTGCGAAGTTGCCACGATCGTGAATATGAATGTAGCTAGTTAGTGTATGTTTGTTGATGTGGCTCAAATTACATCGTGTTAGTGAACCAGTCCATCGTAAAAACGAATATTTTATAAGCGATTTTATTACATAAAATATCGTCATTTCGCATTTTTAAGAATATAGTGAGTTTTTTCTATAAGTTTGCAATAATTTAGTGTAAGTGCAATAAATTAATTCTTCTATTTCAATTTAAGCGAGACAACCACCTTAAGTACTTTATTTTTATAATTTTACACATATATTGATATTATTGTGAATATTTAATCGTACTAGTTACGATTATAGTACATATAGAGAGCGATTCAAGTTTCAAAATGATCGCTTTATACATTTAATAATTTTCAGCTGAAATACAGCCATTTGAAAAATACAAGTATCGCCTCAATTTTTTCGAGGAGTGTATCCGTGCGATCTCGTTTGATGTATCCTGTTATTTTTAATTTGCTGACATTAATTGAAAGCGACTCGGAAATAGGGAGAGTGGAGAAATCCGGAAGACGAGAGAGATATTTCCACCAGTCGGGATACATTATTCCGAGTACGATCGAGAGCCGGTGAGATAAGCGCGATAAATACCACTTTTCCTAGGGCACTCGTTGCCCGGAAAATCCGCGCGTACCGAAATGCGCTCACGCGTTTTCCCCGCGATTCCCGGGACTCGCGCTAAAAGCATTTTATCGAAACGAATGGAGCGTTTCGCTTGGTTTATGTGCCCTCTCTCCTCGGATTTACGCGTTTCTTCGCTGGGGCCCGATGCGCTCGCATAGCGGAACTTTGTCCCGTACGTGAGCTCTCTCTCTCTCTCTCTCTCTCTCTCTCTCGCGCGCGCACGAATCCTCGAGCGTTCGCACACACGAGTGCGTGACTCGTTCACCGAGAGTACCAACGACGTTCCTCGAAGTTTGCGTCACCTCCAAGTCCTTCTCACCAAAACAAGAAGAATCGCCTGGAAATTGCGCCGAATGTCATCCAAAGTTTGGATATCTCGCGGTATTTATACACGAGTCGCATTTTCCTTCCATCTCCCCTCTCGCTCTCGCGACGTGTACAGCGAGTTTTCCGTGGGAAAACTTGGCTCTCTCCTCGTTTCCTCTCGCCCTCTTTTGCCTACATCGCTAAACTTTTTTACCCGACCCCCACCCCCTCTCTCGCGGAGCGCGCCACCGCGCGATAAAATTTATCTACCCGGGGTGATTCTCGGGGCGAAAAAGTTGCCGGCGAGCTCTCGAGTATTAATTTTTAGCGCTCTCGTATCGTCGCTCGTGTAACTTTTAATTACCTCGGAAGAGGCGCGTCGTGAAAATTATCGCGGACCCTCGGCGAGCCACTACGCGGGATGAATCGGCGGATCGCTCTCGAGATCGGCTCGTCCCTCTCGCGCCAACGGGGACGTCTCAGCGCGAGGCATTGACCCCTCGCGTCCCGTCCAATGAATTCTCCGAGGCTTGGAAAAGCTCGAAAATCGAGCTCGTTTAGGTGCCCTCCGTTATTCTCGCCCTCGCGCGTACAAATTACGCAATTAACGAAAATTCCGTTTTTCCGCGTCTGGAAAATTCCCGAGAGAAAGAGAGAGAGAGAGAGAGAGAGAGAAACCCGAATGTTTGCTCGATCAAAGAGTTGCCGAAAAGAGCGATCGGAAACTCTGTCGAGAACGTAAGCGCGCGATAATTAGTTTGAACGAGGTAAGACCTTCGACGTTCCTCCATCCCCTTGCTCCCGCGATCCCATTTCCACGACGTAACCTTTTCCCCGTTTGAACTTTCCAGGCGAGCCAGAGAGCGCTCTCTCTCTCTCTCTCTCTCTCTTTCTCTTCAGGAGATCCGAAAGTTGCCTTTTTCATTCGATACGCCAATCTCGCACTTCGGAAAACGTCTCTCGTTAATTTTCAGAGAAACGTATTAATTTAATTGGCTCAAGTGGAAGCACCGGGTAAATGTCGAAAACTATTTTCGTCCGCGAAGTATCGCCCCGCCGGAATGGATATCGAATGAAATCGCATTTTTTTCCGGGGATATAGGAAAGCTTTTCTCGCAAAGCCATAGGATTCGCGGCAAATTTTCGACATTCTTCAAAATTGCTCGGAAAAACTTCCAATTCGTATGTAAATCGACAAAAAAAAAAATGCACGGGTATCAAGGCGCATTTCTCGACGAATCCAATTCACGGAACGTCGACTCGATCGTTCATCTCGCTTTAAATAACGCCCGGGAGAATCTCTATGTTCCGTCAAACGTAAACTGCTTCGCAGCCAATAAAATCTCTCGTGCGTGGGATTTAGCGATGAAAAAGAAAGAAAAAAATAGATCGTCCGTTGGTTTTACGCTCGGCGATTTCCAGTCGCGTGCCGTGTAGGGAAAAATCGTTGGCGAGGTAGTTCCGGGTATCGCGGGAGAGCTCGCTCTCCTTGTCGCGTGAAAAATTCGCGAGACAGGGAAGAAGGTGGTCAGGTGCATCGAAGTAGGGCTGCATCGATTGCATCGCGTGCGAGCCTCGTTAGGACGTCCCAGAACGGGGACTACGTCTCTCTCTCCCTCTCTTCTAAAAAGCAGAGAAAAAGGAGACACTGGTTCGAAGACCTTGCGCCACATCGGACGGTGGAAGACGCCGGGATCGGCGAGAACACGAGCGTGACTCGTCCTGCGCCAAAACAAACGAGCAATTAGCATCGCGAATTTCCCCACGAGGAGAAAACTGCGACAGATGTCACCGTCCTCGATACATTTCCCGGAATGGCACCTAGAAATGGGTTCGACGATTCCGCAACTGGGTCTCTCTTTTACTACGCTCGTTACGTAATTGGAGAAGGCCCGAGCCTTCCTCGTGAAAAAAAAAACGCGTCGATATTTCGACGTTCCTTCGTGGGAAGGAGAGTGCGAATGTGTAGAATTGATATAAACTCGATTGGAACGACAATGACGAGTCCCGGAAGTGAGAGCGAGCCGTACGAGGAAACCGAATCCTGGCTCTTTCCTAATTAGTCCCCGTAGCTACCCTCCTCGTGTTCTCGGCTTTGTAAACTCGTCGCGTGTACTTTATCGCACGCATTCCGGAGCTATTGACACCTAACTGGGGCGTTCGCGAAATCGGGACCGAGCCCGTTATAGAAGGCTATTTTCCCTCGGCAATTAAAGCGCGAGGGAAAGGAAAAACGTCGTGAAAAAAAAATGACTGGAGTGGGTTTGCGTTAATTGTATCGCGTTCGTGGGTTGTCCGAGAATGGATTCGAGAAAAACAGAGAGAGAAAGAGGAGAGAGAGAGGACCTTCTCTCTCTCTCTCTCTCTCTGCTGTCCAGGGTCAACGAGGGAGTGACGCAAAACACGAAAAAGGAAACTAGTTCGAAGACCTTGAAATCCCCTCTCTCCCCCAGTGGCAAAATTTTCGATAAAACAACTCGATTCAAACTTAAAACTGTAAAAAACGTAATTTGTTTTCAATTCTTCGGTAATCGAGATACTCGAATTTCACCGGGCTTATCGGGAATAACGAACAATCGAATTACGCACCGAGCGCATTTGAATTGAATCAAATATCGAGGACGAAATCGGGCTTTAATGAGCTCGCCGGGTGCATCGTCGAGGATGAGTTACGACGGGGGAGTTGGGTACACAGAGCGAGAATACGTGCTCGCGCGGAAACCGCCCATAACCGATATAGACGGAGCCGAATGATCTACGAGCTCGATTCGAGCGAGCGTATATCGGCGCTCTCTACGCGCTGAGCCAGATTTCTTTCGCCGCGGAACGGGAAATATCGAGGACGCGGCTCGCACCGCGATTCGTCCAATTAGAAATCTGTCGCGTTCCGCGGCACGTAAATCTCGAAAAGTTCATCGGCCGGCCTTTTTGTCACCGGCAACGCATCATTCGCGAAAGCCCACACTGATGGAAAAAATAACTCGATTCGAGAAAACTAGTTTTTTCAAAATTTCATTCTTGTTTCAAACTATTCAATTCTTTTCATTCAAGAAATTATATAATATAATTATTATAGTTGTTCGTTTCGGAGTTGATAACATAATTATAGTACACTTCAAAAAAAATTAAGGGAACAGTTTTCATTTATAAATGGCTTAAAAGTTAAAAATGATCAAATTCAATCGGTAAAGTTATTACTTCAAAACTTGAGTCTCTCTCTTCAAAATGATCGTCTGTTCGATTTGATTCAAATATTTTGTGTTGAATATAAATTTTGAATTTCTTTTTTTGAGAATCTTTACACCCAAATTATGCTGTTATCGAAGTCCATTTGCAAAACAATATAAACAAATATGCTTATGTTATAATTAAAATCAGAATTGTTGAGAATTCACCTGCAAATTTAGTATAAACGCAAACTTTCGCAAACATTTAGATTAGGAAAGAAGAGAGAGATAGCGATATAACGAGATATCTTTTCCACTTATTTAAACTCGACGGGTTTCATCCCGCGGAAAGAAATAAAACTTGGAAGAGAATACGTCGTCGTAAAAATTAATATTGTAGATTACTTAGACTTTAGTAGCTCGTTTTTTTCCTCCTTTATATGACGAGTCAATTAACGTCGACGGGAGCACGGCGCACTTGTTTCAAAGATTACATCAACGTTCGATCGTTACCGAGAGCTACCAAGGCCGATACGATTCTCGTCTCGGCGTTTCTAACGGGTGCGAGAATAATTGATTCCGACGATGCGCGAGCGAGATTAGGGGTGCTCGATACTTTAAAAAGTATCGAGTCTTTTAAATATCAAGTATCGACTAGTATAATATCAATTCGTTAAACTACCGATCAAAAAGTAAGCCTAAAATGTCCGAAATTTTGCAAATTTTTGTTAATGAGGAATGCAGATTATTAAATTTCGAATATGAATGTTTTTTTTTATTAAAGGAACAATAATTCTACTTACGAGTAGTAAAACAACACATTTTTGTTATTAATTTTCGAGCAAAACTACACCTCTATGTTACACCTGAATGTTCGACATTTATAATATCTAATTCGTATCAAAAAAATTATTGATACTGTATCGAGCATCTCTAAGCAAGATCAATCTTCTTTCTCAGAAGTTAAGATTCGCGTTATTGGTGGGAATTGGGCTAGGCGGTTCAAGAGCGAGATTCCTGTTTTCATGGCGCGCAATCGACTCGAATCCGCGAAAGGAAATGAAAATCTATTGTGCCCGCATGAGACGTTTCTCTCATTCCCCGCTGACCCTCCCCGGCCCCTCTCCGTCTGCGCGAGCAAAGAATCGTATCTCGGGAATTTCGAAACTCCGTCCCGAAATCTAATTAATTTTTTACGCGAGGCGCTTCTCCCGCGAAGTTTTCACTCCGGAATACTTCTCGCGATTTCATTTCTGGCGCGACGCGCTCGTCGCTTTCTAAAATTCGGACGAAATTTCGGCAGCTCGCGGGATCCCGCTAATGGCGGAGTATCGATAAAAAAGAAAGCTCCGGACGGGAGATGAAAAAGGGAGGACAATAAAAAAAAATATAAAGAGAGTAACGCGAAAAAAAAAGAGAGAAACGGAGAAAATATACGTAGCGCAGATGGGCTTATCGTCCGGATGAAAATGCGTTTTCGTATTAACGTGAACAAGCGGCGGGGATTAATGTTGATTACAGGATCTTCGCCCGCGTGTCGGTTAATGCCTGCCAGATAACACGCGACTGCGTTCCTCATTAATTTATACGCGCGTTCTGCCTCGCAATACGCGCCCGCCCACCACCCCGGGTATTATGGATTCTCGCGTTGTAATCAATTCCGCTTATTCGCCCCGACGTTTTGGTAAAGTAGGATTTTCTACGCGCGATATACTCCCACCCCGTTCCTCGATTTTTCATCCCCCCGAATGGGAAAAATCCCGAGTGCAGTCGCGACGAGCGCTCGCGCTTATCACGCGCGAGTTTGCGCAAGCGCCGGATGATTTTCCTTGCGCATTCGACGAAAAATTAAACTTCGCTTTCGATGCCATTATTCCCTTTTCCGATCGCGCGGTCAAGACGCGGAACGAGGTGAAAAATCGCGAGGGAAAGTCCATTGAATTTTCTGCGGGTAATGCCGCTATCAGTGTGAAATTAAATTTGGAGAAAAAGAGTTGGGGAGGGGGGGGGAGGAGAATTTTCATCTCGAAGCGAGATTAAAATCGATCTGCCCGATATTTTGCTGGTGCTTCGTCGTTTCGATTCGAGGGTACACCTCGACGTTAATTAAAAAAAATATTATTTCCCGAGGCAGATTGCTTCGTAACGACGCGGTAGTTAAGCCGTGAAACGAGTATGCCGCTCGCTCGGGTTACGAGGGAAAGTCCGAGCTCTGCACGCATCACCCACGCCTGCCTTCGCGCATTTTGCCTCTCCAAGTGAAAGACGCTACCGCGAGCCTCCTGCCTTACAGATAACGCATCGAATTGGCGGAATTTTTCGCAATCGATTACGCGAGAAAATGTCACCGGCGTTCGGCAAATTTTCCCTCCTTTTTCATTCGAGTCCTCTTTTCCCATACCAATTCGAAACTGGCTTTCCTTCACGTAGAAAGATTTCGACATTCGTGTTTGTACGTTAAGAAATTTTCAGTAGCATTTGCTATATTCTTAACGTCGATCTATTCAAAAATGACCATCATACTGTTATGTTTGTTGAATGTTACACAATATTTATTTGCATATAAATATATTTTCAAACCTATTAATTCTGCATGCACTCAACAAAACTTAAAAAAAAGAATTAAATAAAAAAAATTTGAATGATAAAATTTTTTGATTTATTATACACATTGCATAATGATAATATTTATAAAATAGAGAATTTAAAAATAGTAAAATAACCAATTAATTTGTCCTACACAATTTTTATGGATGGGGCCCATTTTGTCCTACATCTTGGATTTTATTATTTTAATGGACACAGCTCATCAATGTTGAATAACAAATAAGGGCATATAAAGTAGTGTGTCGAGTGAAAAAACGTAAAGATTTTTTATTTATTTTTTCCTTAAGGGAAAAAAAAATAAATAAAAAAAAAAATTCGAGTCAAGTATGTAACTATTCTCTTTTTGAAAAAGTAAATCTTGCCAATAGATTTTCAGTCTATAAAATCGGGACTCTCGTGTTACAGTATTCAAGAATTCATTATCGAGTATCTAGGAGCTAATTAAACGCTTACAAACCGTTGGAGTTTTAGAGCTACTATACGGTTTTATTATAAACAAGCGGTAAAGTTTTATACCGGTTTACTCTCGCGTGTTACTGTTCCACCAACGGTCACGATTCGTCGAGAGGCATCGATAGCGATAATAGGCAGATTCACGATCGCACCGGAGAAAGTTCCACGGAATCTGTCTGCCGTACTCGTTCCACTGTAACGAGCCGCGCTAAAAAAGGTAACATTCGCGAATGAAATTCCGCGTCTAGAAAGACATGAAACGGTATCGCGGTGGGCGGCAATAATTTTTATTGGAACGACGTTGAAAATTTTCCAACGATATAACAGGCGGCGAAACGAGCTGGTATTTAAAGCACCATGCCGTAATTACGTAATGCTCCGCGGTTTAACAAACCGCTTATCGTCGAACGCCAGAACGGAATTCCGTCGTGTGGACATGTACGCCTTGCTCGAACAAGAAATTCGAACGAGTTTTCGAATCTTCGTTTTATCGTTTCGATAGAAAAATGAGGAACGTCTTGTTCTTGGGACGGAACAAGGAGATACTTTGTCCACTGTTCTCGTCCCGATAACGAGAGCTTGGACAATGCAGTTCGTACTCTGCGAGCGATACGAATTTACCAAGAAGAGGTTGCACGAGTTCTCGTTCCGAAACTGTATTATTAATTTATCACGCGGAGTGGAAGTCTTCGGTAGAACTCGAGCTGGGCTCTAGTAAAAGGAGATGTGTAGTTCTCTCTCTCTCTCTCTCTCTCGCTTGTAAAGCTGGTCGACCTCGTTTAGGACCGGTAGAGGTATATGATATGCGCGAACACACACGCGGTCAAAACCGGCGCATACCGAGCAGCAGTGGGCCAGCATTTCGATTATTACGACACTGTGTGTGTGTGAGAGAGAGAGAGAGAGAGAGGGACGTTAGACACACAATGATTGTCTCCTATATTACCTCTGCACAGAAGCCGCGCGATAACTCGATAAGCGAGCGTGCGCTAAAATGACCGAGGATGACGAGCTCTTCGGGATAAAGAAGGTTATTGTCGCGTTCGACCTTCGCGTCGGAATCGATTCTTCCTACAGCGAACTACTAAAAACAGAAATTTCTTCCTACACAGTCGAAGATGTGTTTCTGAAAACACAAAGGGATGTACTCAAAACTCAAATATATCGTTATCGATATTTCTGTTCATGGTAATATAATTTTGGTAAGCTACTATAACAGGATTCAGCACTGAAAATATATTAACGACCCAGGTCAAAAAATTTAATCGACTTAATATCCGAATTTGAATAGTTTCTTAGTTATATTGTCCTGTGTTTCCCGACTGAAAATTTTAATTCGGCAGCTGTAATATTGATCAAGCCTTGGTCAGTTTTAGCTACAGCTTCCTGTAATACAGAAATTGTATCAGTGCTTGGTCAAGCTGTGATCAAGGAGCTTTAACAGAGCTAGATCAAGAATGACTTGATACAGAGTCTTGATCAAGCCTCTATATATTATTTTTTGATCAAGATTTCATAGGTTTTCAGCGTCACTCAAATAGAGTCCAGCTTGGTCAAGTGATAAAAATCCTGGATCATGTCTGGATCCAATCTTTAGCTGGATTTGTAGTCGGGTTGTACTCGAATTTTGCACTTATGTATGAAAAGTAGGAATGGATTGGTATTATCTTGATCATTTTTATCAGTTTACTTAGAAAATACTGATACAAATAGTCGTTCCTGCAAAATTTCATTCACAAATAAAACATCCAACTGTACAATGAATAGAAGATCGGGTCTTCTTTCGTACTTGAAGAAGTAGTATGAAAAACTGACTTTCTAAAAAAGTATACAAAACCGTAGAAATTTTTTGGCTCATGTTAATTTCTATTTTAGAGACTAGAGAAAAAATTGGCCTGGGAATATTGACATAATACAACAACAATATTCGACTTAAACCGTAACATGGGATTTCCACAACTGCGTAATATCAAGCTCGTACATCGACGAAAATTCAGATTTTTTTCCTCGCATAAAATATCGGACACCGCGCATTATCGCGGGGCGGGTGCATTCGTCAGGCGATTTTCCCGCAGCCACGCGAGCGCCATCGTAAATCGGCGAGAATTTATACCGCGGGAAAAATCGCCGGACGAAAATAACCGCGATAACGTCCACGGGAATACAGCAATTATGAAAGCGCGCGATGGATTAATAGCTTCCCGTTGAAACGATTAAAATAAGACAAACCTCGGTGCCCCCGAAGACAAAGCACCTATATTTTTCGTTATTCCAACATCGTCCTCCAGAACTCGTAATTCTTGCTTTTAATTGCCCTTTAATTTTTCCTCCAGCAACGGTTTATCCGCGGGGGCTAATGAATTTCGGAAAAATTGGTCATTTGGTAAATTCACGAGCGGAGGCTCGTTTCGAGCGTTCGCGATCAAAGCTCGAAACCGATCCCTGCACCGAGCCACGCACGCGAAACTCGCAATGCTTACACTGGAAAGAAAAGAATGGTGACTCTGAACGACATTACAATAATTTTTACATAGTCATTTAAGTTACCAAACATGTTGAGTATACATATATTGTTGTGTTTACCCATTTCAAACTTGTAGATTCTAACAAAAATCTAGTTCGATTTTTTTTATTATAAATGTTTGTACTTATCAAAAATTTTAAATTAAATGATTCTCAAAAATTGACTTTGTTACATTATACAATGTTATTTACATTACCATTGTTTTCATTATAATCGATAATCGCCAATTAGCTCCTATTTTTTTCAGTGTAAAAACACGCTGGATCGTGAATTTCGAGAATAGTGCGAAATCTGATTCTTCAGAAATTCTTCCTCGCTAGTCATTCAAAAATTCATTCGATCGAGTATAAATACTGTTTGCATTGTTAAGAATGAACTGTGCAAAAAGTGTAAAAAATAGCACTTTTGATCGATTTCACTTATTCACTGGAGTGTAAGGCTATTTACCGAGAATCGAAGTAGAAAAAATTCGACAGCTAGGGATCGCATTAGTTTCGAAGCGTTCGTGATTTTCTCGACCTCGGCAACGAAAATTCCCAGACGGCGCGTTGTTGGGCATGAGTAGCTTTAATGACCACAATTGAAGGGGAAGAATAACGATAATTACGCGTACACATACACGAACGGAGCCCAGTAAAGCCGATATCCACGTACGAAATTTATACGAGAGTCCACTTCACGGGCTTCTTTATTCCTCTCTCTGCTTGGAGCCCCACCACTCGCCCGGCCCCACCTAAACTCGCGATACTCTCCGGTGTGTGCACAGTTGCACACGTGCTCCAACCGCTCTACGTGTTGTAATTCGTGCGTCCGCTTATTCCACGCGTGTATCCAACTATTCGACGCGGTTTATTGCTGTGGGAAACTGCGAGCGTCCCCCCCCCCCTCCCGAGTGCCTCGTAGATTAGCCCAAACGTTTATCCGTTTACGGCGCATAATGCGTTATTTTTATGCCCATTTGGCTCGTTAATGAGCCGGCGGGGATATCGAGGAGCGAAATAAGAGCGAGGAAAAATCGGCCTCTATCTCTCCCGCGCCAGACGCTATTAGATCCTCGTTCGATCCAACGAGGTCGTTAAAATTCCTCTCAACTTTTCAATGGCAGATTGTTCGAGCGTGAAATATATATTCTGTGCATAATCCGCTCCCGGGGAGAGTTCACGCGCCGTGTCAATCGGAGTTCGGCTCGAAGCTCGGTGCGAGAGCTCGCGTCACCTTTCTGGAATGTCTCGTCCGAGCTCCGCCGAGCTCTGCCCTCCTACGGCAAAGAGAGCTGCGCTTCTGCATAAGAGCGGCCGAGCCTGGCCTTGGAGGAGACCTCGCGTGAAATTTCGCCAGTGAAATCTGCGAAAATCAAAATACCAAGTCTTCGTTGCACCGGATTCGACGTTCTCTCGATATATTCGTCGTACGTATTGTACGAAAGTAGATGTACTATTTGTGACCACTTTAAGAAATTTCGTGTCTTCGATCAAAAGTTAAATCAATTTAACCATAATATTTAATAAAGGAAAATCAATTAATCAATTCTTGGACGTATTAGTAAGTCGAATTATTACATCTATAAACCTTCAGAACTCTTTTTATTGTAAAAAAAGAGTTGAATTGTACTGTAATGCTTGTTGTACCAGTAGTGGCCATAGCACCATTTTTGATAAATTTTCAAATGATCTAAATAATAACTTAGTGGAATATTTCAACAATATACTATGAATGTTACACACGATTCTCAATAATTATTAGTGATTTACTGGTAGAGTCTTTTTTAAGTTTTTTTATTAACAATAAAAGTAATTGCTCAGATACACTATGATTCTGGTTGTTTTTTTAATATTTTTTGGAAGTATACCTATTTAACAAGTGACGTCAACACATCTAAAAATCGTAGAAATAAATTTAATCGTGTTATAGTAAGAATCAAATACTAAATATATCAATATGAATTTCAAAGTGGCCACAAGTGGTACAGTGGTCACAAATGGTACATCTACCCTAATTGTCGGATTAAATATTTATTAGACTATCGGCAAATATGCACTGGAAAAAAATTTGTCGAAGCTAATCGATATTTATTTGAAAATATTTAATTAGATGAAATGAACTATCGTTTGAAATGACTGAATATTGAAACAAGATTTGTATTTGTATTTTAAACAATTATTTCGACTGTTCGATTTTCTTCATTTTACAAAGTATCGTTTTGGCAGTAAAGGAATGCACATTCAATTGATTCGGCAAAATTTTTTCCCAGTGTTTATTCTGACGATTCGACAAGATGTCCAATATTTTTTACTTTCTATCGAATCGGATATTTTTCTGACGGCGTTCGAGCGCGCATATTTTACTCGACAAAATTTTTTCACTCGGACGACAAACTTTCTTTCCAGTAGTTTTCGAGACTCTCGATCCACAATGCGGTGGAATACCGTAAAAGTTGGATCGAGAGAAGAAACTCGGTTGTTTTCGATGAGATCCTTCAAATTGATTCATAGCGCGAGAATTAACGTTCCCCCCGGCGAGCTTCTTTCACGTGTTTCGCAGCTGCGCGAGCGGCAAATGAGTAAATCACCGCTGGATAATTCCCGTGACGCGCGTTGCGCGCCCGCTTTTTGGCTTATAAAACGCTAATTAGACATACCGGGGCGTCGAATGGGATATATACTCGCTCGGAACCCCCGAAAATGCGTATGGAAAACGGAAACACGCGCGACGCACTCGCCGTGGCGAAATATAACGCGCAAACGTTGTCCGAGTTTAAAGCAAATGTTTTCACGGTGAAATTCACGCTCGCGCGTTGTAATATACCAATTCGAAAATTTCAGTGTCCCACTTTTTTTTCCCATACAACTATATAGATATATACAGCCGGGTATTAACGCTCGCCGTTGACTCGCTCTCGCGCGAGAACGAAACGAGCGCCGAAAATAAATGAGATTAGACCGGAGCGCGCCACTTTCCTACGAAACTCGTCCTTTCTAATTGCTCCGAGTCTCTTCCTTTTCTTTTTTTTATTTCCAACTCCGGCGATACTTAAACTCGGCTATCGATCGTGTCGAAAAACAAACACCGCTTTTGCTCGATTTCACTCCTTCAATTTCTGCAGAGTTGAAAATTTTGCGTCAAATGTGACGCGAGTTCGCTTTTCCGTACGGTTTATTCAAACTTTTGGTCATTTTAATTGATATATGTTGCGTCACTCGGTAATGCAATTATTTGTACACAATCCTCGAAAAATTAAGGGAACAGTTATCAAAAAATGATTAAATTCGATCGAACATTCGAAGTAAACATTTAAAAACTCAAATATTCCTCTTTAAAATGATCACATGTTCGATTCGATTCGATCATTTTCAGCCCAGATACGACCGTTTTTGAAAATGACGAGTGTCCCGTTAATCTTTTCGAGTCGTATGCCCATATTTCTTATAATATAAACGATTTATAATTGATGGAAAAATTTGTACTCAAAGTACAAAAAATTGTTAACTAAAGATTGTTCAAATATTTCACACATTGAAAAAAAAAGCTGATTAAAATTATTTCCCGCTCGAGTTCAATGTCAAATTACTCGAAAATCAGGTCGAGACCGGGACTCGAAAACAAACTGGCGAGTGTGGTCAGGACGAATGCGCGCGCGTTTCTGCCGTTTTTGGCGAGTCACGCGGGCAGTTCGCGGAGGCGCGTTGAGAATTTCAAACGATTTTGGTTCTCGGTCGAGGTGAACGAACCCTCGGTACCGTGGGACGGGAAGAAAGGGAAGAGATCGATTCACGAACCTGTTCTTTGTGTCTCCTCGGTTAGAGCAGAGCTGGTCCATCGTCGAGTTACATACACGAAGCTCGTTTCGCTTTTCTCATATCGCGCTATGTATATGTACGTGTAGCTTATATACCTCTATATGACACATTTACTTTCACCTTTTCCGTCCTCGTCGCGCTACGTAGCTCCGATTCAGCGCGATCCTTGGAAACGATACGATTTCTCGGTGAAACGACGGATACGTCATTGTCCGGCGCGAGAAGTTTGAAAAAAAAATCGCGAGATATATCGAGGAGCTGGTATTGGCGAGTTTAATTAGCTTACTTGGCAAAACGATTCAACGTTACACGTTCTGTTCGATACATCGCCTAATTAGCTCCTATCGGTCTCGATAGCTTCATATTTGTTAATTAAAACCCCCTCGTTGTCGGGCATTTTTCGACGTTCGAAAATTCAAAGAGAGACCCGGAGAGATTAACTATTCGTTTGACCCGCGCTAATTATAGCTGCAGATTAATTTACGCGGAACTTTGAACTCTAATGCATCGGAACAATGAACAATGACGCTGACTAACAGAATAAGAACAGCCGGTGTAACGAGGAACGTGCGTTTGGAATAAAATTTTTATCCGACCGAGCGGTACGGAATTATTTTACCGAGTTATCAGACCGTTCACGGGAATTTATCCGTTTTGTTTCCTTTTTCCGCGTTTTAATTGCATATATATATATCGGCGGAGCGCGCATAATAATAACGCGCGCCTTGTGGCCGACATAAAGCACATTCTTGTTATCTCTTTGGTCCGATCGGAGCCGAGATAATTGTGGCAGCATCCGCCAGTACAGTTAGAATATAACTCGATCGCGAGTGCGTTTATAGACACCGTGGGGTATGCGGGGGCTTTTTAGCGCGAAGTAGCACGTGCGAGATGAAACTGTCAAAACAGACGATAAGGATCGCGCTTGGCTGAGCGCTCAAGTGGTTCGGCAAAAACCTAATGTATGTAAAAAATTTTCCCTTTAAGGTAGCTCCTTTAATTCGATATTTTGCATTATACGAAATTCTTTGATAAAATACTAATTTCGAACAATACTTTGGTCATTTTTGCACAATTACGAATGTTCACAAACCTATCAAGTAAATCGCAACGAATAAGATTACATAGAGAAAAATGAACGGTAAATTTTACCAGATTAAAGTACTATTTACAGTAATTTAAGGTCCACATTTGAACAAACTTAATTGAAAGTAACGATTACACTATTATTCTAGTTGAAGAGTTTGGCAGATATTACTAGAATTTAAAGTAATTTTTACTATTCATGTAATGAAAAAGTTATTCTTCGTACAGCCCTAACACTGATTAACGTAAAGTTCACGTTTTGTAAAGACAAATTTCCTTTAAATAAAGTAAATTCACTGAAAGCCAGTAATCTTAATTATTTGGTACATTAAGGTTGTTCGGACATTAGAACGATATTTAGATAGAAGTCTGAATTTTTAGTATGTTATTGATTGATATCAAATACGTGTAAATTATAATTCTTAAGAACATCTGACGTACAGTTTTTGTATAATTAATAATTGAAATACCATGATTTAACATGCAGAGCATAGGAAATGTCAATTAAATTCTCATACTTTGAGTTATATGTATATAGTTGCTCTGTAAAAAGATACAAAAACAGAAAACTGTTATCTTAATAAATTAACTATTGTAGAATACGTAAAAAATAAAAAGCATCCTGACGTAGGCTTTTAGAGATATTTCAACTAGAAGCACAGAAAATCCACGAAAATTTCAACTTACGAAAGAATAAACGAGTCAAAAGATAGCTTTTCACTATTATGTATAAATAAATAAACAAATTAATGTTTCTCGAATATTCACAAATAACATTTAAATTAAAATAATAAATTTACATGCTCAAACTTTTTATTTTATTAAAAGAAAAATTTAGATTTTGTTATGACTAATACGGTACTATCCGAACAACCTTAAAAGAAAAGAAAGAGTAAAGATCATTTGATTTAAAGTATTCTCTACACATAAAATCATTACTTTATCTCTAAAGTGAAATATGCCGATTTATTTTTCTCCGTGTACGTAAAGTTATCATCATTGTATCTATCGAGTGAGTTCATCAACCCATCGTAGTTATTGCACATTGCTGTTTTGATATATTTCAAATTTGTAGATTCTAACAAGAATCTATAATCAACTTTGCATAGTCATTATAAATTGCATTGACGAACGATCTTTAATAAAATGATTAAAACAGACATTGCCAATTTTCCAAAATTGACTTTGTTGTATCGACAAAGTTATTTACAGTAGACGACATCGTTATTATAATCAATATTGTACCTAAGAGAAAATACCACTTAGTTAGCTCGTACTTTTTCCAGCGAAGTTTTAAAAGAATTGTTTTCCTCGATTTGCATAGAAATTCAAATATAAAAATGTAAATTTCTATTCGTTGGCGATTCTGGTAAACCGCAGCTTCGAATGGAACGAAAAGAAAGGCGCAGCCGACAGGAGCCGGTAAAATTTGGCCCGAATGTATCGAGCGAGTTGTCGATTAACCAATGACGCGGCCCCTGCCGTTAACTAATTTGCTGCCGGTGGGCATGCACGCAGGGGACGTAACGGATCGCTAAAATTGGAAACGGGACTTCGCTCTCGGGTTTGCGTAGCCGCGACGGGTCTCTCGCGCGCATGCTAATGCCGCGTTACGGTCCGCACGGTTTTTGTCCTTGACGAATCTATATATCGTCAAAGTACGTCCCCGGGCTTTGTGCCTCCAGCCTCCTCCTCCCCGCGCTCCACCACTCGTCTCGAACGCGCCTTGTGTTCCCTGTCACAATGCTATCCATTTCGCTACTCGATTATTCCGCTACTGATTATACTGCGTCGGTTATTATCGAGTACTCCGATATTATTTCGGATAAATGGATCTATTAACGCGATCGAGTCGAATTAACCAGGCTATATGGATCGCGTTAATCTCGAGAGAGGATCAACAATTGACTCGCGCGAAAAGGCGTGCCCGATGATTCACGGAGTTGGACGTGCATTCTTCCACTTCGCTCGGATAGTCAGTCGCGAAAAATACGCCGGCGAATCGCGTTTCCGGGAAAGCGCCTTCTGGGGACGACCTTGAAGAGCTCCGAGTCGCTCGCTTATTTGTAGTCGTCTCTCTTCCTCTCTCTCTCTCTCTCTTTGCTCGCGAGTCCCGGAAACGCGACGATTATTCAGCTGGGTGAGTCGCGTGTCGAGTTTCCGGGCGTGTCTTGTCATTAATACGAGCGGCTCTTAATTTCACGCTCTTCGAGATCCCGTCGATTTTTCGTCGCTTTTCTCGAGTGAAATTGAATCGCTGGGCGAATTATCGTAACGCGTCTCGATGACGGGTTCCTGTATCGTTGGATAACGATGCGAACTTAACGAGAGTAACGAGAACGATGAATAAAAGCGAGACCGGAAGCTCGGCAATTACTCACTCGAGCGGCCAGTCAATTGTCCTGATTGCGCACACCGGTGTCCACTGACGACAGGAAAATGCACTTCGGGTCACCCGGAACGCTCCCTTGGATAAACGTTTAGGAATGCCGGTCGAAAAAATTTGATCGGTTCTTCCCCAATTAAACTTGAATAAATTATAATTACGAACTTGTAAAATTATGAATTAACAATTATAAGCAGATTGAGATTGCTGTTTTTAAAAAAACGTTTCAATTATAAACGAACTCGAATTAAATCCTACATTCCTTGTACAAATATGCAGTTATTTGAAGAGATAGATGTAGAAATGAATGAGAAAAATGTGGTATATACATTGATAGATTTAACCCTTAACACTAGATTTACGGACATCTTTACACACCTATTTTTGTATGAAAGTTTCAATTTGAAACATAACGGGATCATGAATTTTTTTTTAAATAATAAATTGTAAGTAAGTATAGTTATAAACTATTAACTGTAAATGGGAAGAAGAGATACATATTTGCATTAAAAACGTGTTAATGAAAGTGGAAATCCATAAAAATGACGTGTTCCGTAAATCTAGTATTAAATGCATGATGATGTAGATCTACACCAGTAAGTTTTGTTTGTTCGTTTGTTTTATTTTTCCCTTAATCTATGTTTAATTATCTACCTATTTCAACTTATTGTATTTAAAAAGAAAGTATCATGCATTTAAGGGTTAATATTAATAGTCTGTATTTTGTTTCATTTCAATGTTAATTATTTCGATTTTTATTCGCAATTCTCACAAAGACGATTTTCCTATACATAAATTCGAGTACAAATACCGGACTGAAAATACCGAACTAAGAACCGTTCAAATTCGGACAAAAAGCCGATGAAATTCGTAAACTCGGGATTTTGCGAAACTGACGTCCATTAGTCGTGATTGGATTTCCCGTACGAAATTAAGAGGGGATCCGGTAGACGCGAACGCAAAATAGAACGTCGTGCAGCATGTATCCCGCGGCTGCATTGACTGCATTCACCGTTCGGTTTATCGGGTATTAGTGTGCGCTATAGCTCCTTCTTCCTTTCAGAGTGATGATGTAACGGGACTTTCGCTGTCGCTGCAGTGAAGCAACGATGTCCACACAATGCAATCGCTTCGTGCAGAATGCTTGGAAGAAGGATCTCTGTTCGAATTGTTTCAAGCCGAAGGAGGAGCACACCTCCGGGCCTGACGTCACGCTCAGGATCAACGTCGGGAAGGCCTCCTCGAATTTGAAGACCGACAGTAAAGTGCAGGTATTTATCGAATTACTCAATTAGCTAAAATTTAAACAATAAATTCAGCCTCATTAACCACATTTCTTTTGTTGTGGTACTTGCCGCTAAAAGTGAAACATTATTTAGATCCTAAATACCCTCAAAATAGGGTATGGAAGCTGAAATTAGTGTTTTAAAAAACATTTTGAGCCTCCAAAACTTACTTTCACCACATCACAGTAGAAAAGCAGGTTTTGGAGGCTACATTTATTGTTCTTAAACAATGATTTGAATCTAAACTTGGTACATGGCTGATCATGATTAAAAATATGATTTTACTCTTCTTACCCTCGAGTAAGATTTGGAGGCTAAATTTAATGTTTTAATTTTGACTCGGGAGGGTATCAATTTCAGCATTATCAACTTTTGGTTTTCATTCTTTACTTCAGGGTATTCTACGGAGCAAGGTGCTGTCGAGAGACCAAAAGAAGAAAAATGTCGCTTTCCCCGATTCCTTGACGGAAGTTATCGGTTACGGAGGTGATGATTTCTACTCGGACGAGGAACCAGAAGAGGAGGAGGAGAGCAACGATAACTCCTTGACCAGCGAAGAAGACATCGTGCCAGATAGCGAGGAAGAGCGCGCACTGGGCAACCTGACCCGGGCCAATACGAATTTCAACACGGTTACCGCGAATTTATCAACCGTGGACGATACGGACGAGCCGAGCAAGTCTCTGACGTCCGCGACGGCGCCCAAGTCTTTTGCTTCGTTGATGCTCGGCAGGGTTCAAAAGGACTCGGAGGGCAAAAAAACCACTCTCCTCGTTTCCGTGACTCCCTTTGGCGGCGATGAGGCAGTTCCTACCGCGAAAAGACCTAACGACCGCAAAATCAATGTCAACGGATATTCCAGCCTCGCTAAAAAGCCCGGCGACGGGGCTGGCGCGGAAAACAAGCCCGAGGTATTTCACTCGAAGATTTTTAATTTGGATAGATTTGACTTTAGTCATAGCTACACCGGAAGTTTGTCATTTCGCGCGTGTTTAGCGGGCGTGAAGTCATATTTCACGCCCGCCTGATACGTCACTCGGTCACATTTGGTCATTCTACGCCCGCTAAACATGCATGTAATGAAAAACTTTCGGTGTAGGTATTCCATTTGAAGAGTTCTAACTCATTCGCTGCCAAGTCTAAATTACATAAAGTCATTCCCATTATACCATTCATATTTTGAGTGTTGTTTTTGTGAAAAATTTTATTTGTAGTATTTTTTTTTTAGTTTTTTTTTACATATTTATATTTATGTTTGTAGCCACAAAAAAATTGCTAATTCAAAAGCCTTCATGTAATAATATATTTTAAGTAGGATGAGTATACTCGTCCTTGGCAGCGAATGGATTAATTTGGATGAGTTCGACTTTTTTCATACCTACGTCATACCTTTTCGTCCGCCAAATCTGCATGAAATGACAAACTTTCGGTGTAGATACGACAAAATGTATCATTCTGATTTGGTGTTATTCGCAGGTGATACTGAAGAGCATGAAGAAATTCGACGCGGATGGGAAAAAGGACGACAAGCAAGCCGACTCACCTGGGTTAGAGAAAATTGTCGATATGCCTCTGATCGCTTCCAGCAACCTAATCTCCGTGATTCAGAGGAGCGAGTCTCTGGTTTCAAACGGCTCTTTGTCCACCGACAAAGATTCCGACCCGAAACCGAACGATTATGCTAAAAGTGATAAGAAAATAGGTGCCATTACGAGATATCCGGCGATGAAAAAGACGGAGATCGAGAAGCCAAAAGTTGTCGTTCAGGCGACGCTCAATCGAATCGATTACAGTTTCGTTGGGCAGGCGAAGCCCGAGACGAGAAGCGACGCTGCGCGGAAAGAAAGCGCGTTATCCTCGTTCGCTAGCTCGGAGGAAGCTGCCGAGAGTGATAGAACGTTGATCGTTCAAGGCAAAGACGTTAACAAAATTACGATAATCGCCGCGGAGAGCAAGAAAACGGAAAAGGAGAATCAGTCGCCTCTCGAGACTCGAAAAGTCGAGGGAGAAGCGTCGACCGATACCGTCGAGTCGAAAAAGTACACTTTCGAGGAGAGTCGAGAACTGGCGGGCGAACCCGACGGCAAGGCCGACGACGAAGACATCAGCGAGCCTCCCGCCCTGCCGAAAAGTCCACCACCGATCGACACGAGATCAGCCATACCGAACGAGATTATCAAGATGCCCATTATAACCGCCGAACCTCGAATATCCTTTCTTCACGGTGGAAATAGTTCGGAATCGAAAGCGAAACCTTTGGTGCCTCAGAAGCCGCTGTCCTATCCTATGAAACTCAATTTCGCCAAGAACAGCGCGATACCAGAGAAAAATGTGAACGGCGTTTTCAAGAAACCTATGAATAATTACGTACTGCCTCCGCCATCTGTCCAAAATGCTTCTATGAGGCCTGTCAGACTCACGAGTATGTTCATTTTTATCTCATAGTCACCCGAGTCGAAGAACGAAACGTGATTTAATCTTTTGATGTATGAAAATGCTGACAAAATTATGTTCTTATTTTACCCTATTTTGACCTGTTTTTGCCCTAGTTTAAACAATGAATCATGTATTTTACAAAATAAGGGAATAATAAGAAAGGGTGTGGTCTTTTTTTGCGTTAACAGTTTTCTTAGTCTTCGATTTGGGGTATACAGAATAAAAATTTATACGAGGAATTAATTATTCTCTGCGTTTTTCAGATACCACATTGCCGGATCAAGGAACCTTATCTTCGAAAGAAAAGTCGGAAGAAAGCTCGTCTTTCCTGCCGTCGAACAAAAATAATTCGAGCATCGATCAATTCAATAATCAATCAATCGAAAAAGAATCAACGCAGTCTAACCACGTTCAGCAATACGAGCAAGAAGCGAAACTCCTCTCGGAAAAAGTTCCCCCGGCAGGCATCAAAACTAAACCCCCGTTGCTCAATTTACAAAGAGATCATTCGATAGACGGCGGAGATGCCAGCTCGAACTTGGAGACTGAAGAAGACGCGATTGAATCTCAGCCGGGAATTGCATTGGAATCAATCCGTTCGCAAAATAAAAGAAGAATGGCCCCGAGACCGCCGGCCACAGACGCCCCCGAAGAATCCGCTCCGTCGTCCTCTCTCTTCGCGCGCAATCCCGGTGCTAATCTCAAGTCGGATTCCCCGGTAGTCCGCGAGAAGGAGAAGAGGGAAAGGGCTTCCTCGTGCAGTCCCAAGTTCCGAAAAACCGTCTGCGACGTTCCCGATCCCAGTGCCAGTCAAACATCGGATCCCGCGCCAAGAAGAAATATCTCCCTGTCCCAAGACAGTCTTGCCAATAGCCAAGAGATTCGAGAAGAGAAGAAACGCGGCAGGTCGAAATTCTCCTTGAAGAGATTCCTGAGAATGGGATCGAGAAAGGATATCGACATGACGGGACATTCCAGCAAAGCCGACGAGATCGCTTCGAGCTCTCAGATGAAGCCTCGTTTGGAGATCATTCATCCCCTCGAATTGGAGGGGGCGGTCGAGGTCGTAGGTGGGGATCGTATCGCGAAGGTTGCCGAGGACCAGACCGATTCATGCAAGGACAGCGCTAAAGCTAGGTGTCCGTCCGGCACGTTCCAGAGTCCAGCAGGTTAGTTCTCGAGATACACTTCTCAAAAAATTAAGAGGATATCATTAAATAAAACTTGCCCGAGATTCAATAATTACAGTGGAACCTCGATAAGTCGAATCTGAAGGGAATATCAAAAAGTCCGAGATATCGAGATTTCGAGTTATAAGATCGTTTGAGTTGATGAATCGTTCTTGTTTGAAGAATTTCTACTTACAGACGTGGTACAGAAATGAGAAAATTGGAGTAAAGATAAAACGGTTTATTATTATTTTACTGACATGTATGTGTGTGTGGAAAAGATTTAACGAGCTATTTTATAAATTATTTTAAATGTAACATAGAAATACAAAATTTCAAACAAACTTTTTATGTAAAACGTGTCCTACGAGGGATTATAGAATACAAAACACTGACGATAGGCAAACAATGAGTTCTGTTTTAGCATGCGTGTGAAAATATTCGAGTTACAGTGGGAAAATTCCTCAAACTTCGAAATGTAGAGGTTTTCTTGGATATTGAGAATTCGAGATAAAGAGTGGAAACGATTTGAATAATAGAGGTATTTAAGCTTCAGGGGAAGGGAATAGATCAAATGTTTGACTAATAGGAGTTTTCGACTTATGGAGGTTCGAGTTATTGAAGTTCCACTGTATTAGTCGAATACTCATTTGAAACTGGCAAGAGCCCCTTAATTTTTTGAGTAGTAGATAGATCGGTCGATAAATCGCTATCGTTCTCGTGTTTTTAGCGAGACCGGGAAAACCACCACCCCCGCCGAGAAACCAATCGTTGGAGGACTGGTCGAGGCTCGATCCGGCGAACAAACCAGCCAGACCTCCGCCTCCCAGAGTGGACACGAAGCTACCGCCGAGAACCGAAAAGTCGTCCTCCGCCTCTTGGCAACCGCCCTCGACGCCCTCGGCAACGTCAGATTCGATTTACGCGAATTTGGGTAAGTTCAGGCCCATACAATGTAACTAATGAACACGGCCATGCCGCGGCATATGTTAACAGCCATACTCACACGATTCTGCGAGCCAACCCGCTTTCTTATTTTTATTACTTATACCACATATTAATAGACATAGAGGTTGTAAGACTTGTAACGCTGGATGACGGTATTTAACTTTTGTACGTTCTTCTCCTTTTATTTTTCGTCTCCCCTCCCCGTATCTCTCCCAAGTGACATCTATTGGTTTTATGTAACGTTGAGAATAGAAATACATTTATCCGCAGTTTGAGAGAACTCCAGAGAGTTCGCGAGAGTTTTAGGCCAATATTAATTGTTATGGACTATTATATAGGTTATTTATATAAACGTTTTCGATGACTATAGATATTTAAACAGAATGTTATGTGACAATTTCGACTTGCTTTACGTTCTAAGCAAATTATATATCTGGGAGTTTTTCTTTTTAGTATACGTTAGTATATAAGTGAGTCGAATGATTTATGCTTAGTCTAATGCGCCTCGGAAAGCATTTTGTCGGTTTGACTCGTGAGAGAGAGAGAGAGAGAGAGAGAGAAAGAAAAAAAAAACAATTGTTGATGTACTGTGATATATTACGGTTATTTCTTTTTCAAGAAAAAATCGATGTAATGAACATTCAAAATTTTTTACGCAGAAAAGAATTAGGATGGGTATTGTTGAACGCTTCTTCAGAGAGGCTGCGATGAAATATGTTTGAGAATGGCTGGTCGAAGAATAAAGAAAGAGCCCTGCGATAATATAAATGTACTTTATAGAAAATTCTACACTTTTGTAATAGCGAGAGCAACGTTTGTAATCTCGAATTTTAATAAAAGATTTTTGTCTAAAATTCTTGTTTTTTGGTCACGTTGTATTGTCATATTGTACGATTATCGTATTTGCCATGTTAATGTATTCATTACCCATCCTGGCCTTATTTGCCTCACCATCCCACGAAAAATCGAGTAATCGGTTGACATTGATTCTCGAAATAACTCTAAAATTTATCGCGAAGGTCACTTGGGCGTAATCGTCAAACGATTAACGCTAACGAGTTTATGTTGATTTTATCATTTTTGAACCGATAAAGAGTGCTTCGAACGGGATGCACTTTGCGGTGATTAAAAACCTTAGCCGCGGATTATGAAAATATCGAAAGAACGCTTATCGGCATGAATGATCCGGGATCGTGACGTAAACTTATTGGTGTTCAGTTCGGCGGTATGCCACAACGTTGTTTCGTGTTAAGTGGGGCTCTTCTAACCAGCGTTGGGTGCAATTAACGCCGCATGCAATTATCACGTTATTGGCATCGTGTTTTAGAATAAAATTTTAACAATCACCGCCTGTAATCTCGAGTACTCTTCAAAACTTATCTAAAACCACTTCATTCTTAGAAGAATTTCTCTCTAGTAGATATTTCTTTAGACCAAAGTAGCTTGCACTTGTTTAGATTAGACTAAATACGAATTGTTTACTCGTTCGCGTAATCTCTCGATTCTCGATAATGAAATAAAATACAATCGTCAAATTATTTCGACTAATGGACAATCGAGATGAGAATGAAATTCGAACGGAGAATGTAACGAAAATTTTGGAGCTGTTCGTAGACTCGTATTGGTAAATTAGTTTAATCGGTAGGGTTGTCTTGACCGCTGACGCGGTAGCTAGCCTGTTTTGTGATATGCCTTGTGTCTTATGGTACTAACCCATGGCGCTTGACGGACGGGCCTGCAGCAGCGGAGGATGTTACAGGTGAGGTGCGCAGTGGATTGGCTCCGTCCAAGCCCCAACGGACGGCCAGTATGAGGGATCAAGGGGCCGCGCACCCGCTCGTGAAGAAAAATACCTCGGTGGAATCGAATCAGGACTACGAGGCCATTGGAAACGTTCCTCCAACTTCGGACTCACCGGTAATCGTCTCAGTCGATTTTTCCAATTCCCGAGTCAAAAAATTTAATCGGATTTTTGTCCGAATTCGTCGTATCGTTCGGTATTAGCAATCGAATTTTATATTTAGGGTGAATCAGCCAAAGCTACTCTGTTCAGAGAATTGAACCCATTCACTGCCGAGCCTAAATTATATGAAGTCATTCCCATTGCCATTTGTACTTTATGTGTTACTGTTTACCAGAACCCTGTTATTTTTTGGTAAGAGCACATATATTATTATACATAATCATTTACAAGCAAATACGACGAAGACGAGCAAACACAAACAAAGACAAAAACGCAAAGACGCAAAGACGAGTATATCTACTTGTCTATGGCAGGGAATGGGTGAAATCAAGAATAAAATTTAACTAATCTACATCAAGTAATCAGTCTCTAGCGTGGAATATATGATGACAAGGTCATCAAATATTAAAATTATTGTTGTTTGTACTATTTAAAATTATTGCATGAAAACTGAGTGGAACATACGTGTAAAAAAATTAAGAATCGAACAAAATTTAGGAATCGGAACGGATCGATTATTAGATTACCGAGAGAATAATAATACCGATAGAGATATTGCTCGAAATTTTTATGCACAGAAAAAGTCTAGCTGCATTTACAGGTATGAAAATCAGGTTTGCTCACTGAAAAAAAAGTATTTCTCTACCTAGAATATTTCTCCTTATGGTAAAAATAAAGGTATTCTTATTTTGAAAATACCAAAATATACTATCCATAAGAACAAGTTTAATGATTTTAAAAAAATTTGGTACTGTTGTTATTAAAATACTAAAATCAATATGGCCGACTTAACCTCGCTTGGTCAACACGGATTGAAACGAACCATGAATTTAAAATAATATGAAGTAATATAATATATTTTTTATTTAATTCCATTATGTGATTCATATATTAATTTTATTTATTATCCATTATTCATGTTATAAATAGTAGAGATAAAATTTGCATTAAAATACAGTGGATGTTACAAAGAGTTTAGATTTAGTCCCGCTAAAAAACCTTGGTATTTTGAAGGGTAAAATACCAATATTTTTAAATCTAAAATATTTAAGTAAAAGTATACTGCGAACAAGAATACTCGGATAAAAAATATTTTGTATTCTGGATAGAAAAATACTTTTTTTTCAGTGCTGTCGTATTTGTGGAAATTGCGAGTGAAAAACCAAAATACAGACCGAAAAACCGATCAAATTTTTCGACTCGAGCTACTCCATTTCTTCCGAAAAATTCGCTCAAAAAAATGTATTTCAGACCTCGACGGACAGCCACGTCTACGAGTGCCTCTCGAGCTCGCCCGAATGTGACTCGAATCTGGAACTACGTCATAACGATGGATCGCATCTTTCGTGCAAGAGGAAGTCCGACAGCAGCGCAATGGACACGGGCTCCGAATTCAAATTTCATTACCAGCCATTTGTTAGATCAACCTCTCTGCCATATTGCGGCAGCGAGACCGAGAGCGAGCTCTACGCTCCTTACTCTTTTTATACCGGTGACGAGGTACTTGACTGAATAATACAACGCACTGCGCGTACAAACCTCCGAGCGAAATCATTTCCTATTTTCTCAAACTCCGGGCGCTTACTCGCGAAATCTTTTACGACTCCCGGATATTATACCTGCCGTTTAACGATTATGCGGAGTACTCGGGAGTCGCGGGATGGAAATTAACGACGAGCCGTCGCGTCATGAATAATTTTTAACGCGCAGGGTCCCGAAGCCGATCAGGACTGGAGAAACAAGCCCGACGAGCAAAGAATGAGCCGTCTCAGGCAGCGCAGAGGTCGCAGCATAGTTCATCGGAGTCTGGAAGATAATTACGGCGCTGTGGTGGTGGCTAATCACGAGGCGTTAGCTCAGTTCGCCGAACAGGTACATCGATCATCCTACCCCTCCCCCGGGATCGTACAACACGGAATGAAAGGAAAACATTTTTACAAGCGAACCTGCTCGCTTTTAATTCGAGATCATAACGCGAGTGCAGACCTATATTTTGTTAATGTCGCTTCTTTATCTTTCGCAAACGCAAACTCGTTCGGAGCGTTATAAATTTTTTCCCACTATGACTCGGTCTTATTTTTTTTCTTTTTACGAGAATTTTAGCCTCGTTCGGCATAAAAAATACGACCCTTATCGCCGAGCGAAATAGCGCCACTCGTTACGCACTGCATGTTAATTTCCTCTTTTAATGAAATACCAACGCGACGACTCTACTGAACGTTCGGTGTCTCGAGATTGTTACCTCTCTCTCGACGCGGGGAAAATTTTTCGTAGGAGAGCTCAATTCCAACGTTTGTTTCAGTTGAACCAGATATCTCAAATCCCGGCGGCGCTGCGCGGCTTGAAGAGTGCAAATCTTCGGTTGAGCGACTTTAATCTGGATACCAATTCGTTCGTTTCCGCTGGCAAAAGGATATTCTGCACGGCAACGTGGAATGAGCAGAGCGTGACTCTTTGCGTCGCCTTTGATTTGACAGTGCACATGTCACGGAAAGATTTTTATCTCGCTCCGATAAGCGAGTTCATAGACGTGCTGCCGAATGAAATCGCGGACAAAGCGCGTCTATTCGCGACGAAAGACGCTCAAGGTTTGTTGGCTCTCCCTCTTACCCCAAATTCCTCGCAAAAGTTCATCGAGAGTCACGCCAAAGTGAAATTTCAGCTACGATTTCGGTGCTGCCTCATCTGCAAATTACCACGATTCATGCATTTGGGAATTCTATAAAAGATAAGAACGAGGAGGGAGTAACGAGAGATGCTTCGTTCGTACTCTTGCAATACGTGAACGCCTTGAAGAGTCTCCAGGCACGCGGAATCGAAGAATCACCGCGAAATTTGAGCAACGTTGTCCTCTGCCGCGAAGACAAAAATTCGTGTTATCGTCTTCAGCTTCTTCAAGGGTGAGTTCACTCGTACACGGTAAACAGATTATTATTGAGGATTAATCTAACATACGTAAGTTTTGTTACTCACACTGAGAGAAAATATTAGTAAATTCTACTAATTTTCTACTATTTTTATTAAAAACGGACCAGCTATTGAAATACAGTAACATATCATAGTTTCAGGAACTAACAAGAATAATTGAATATACTACGATATTTTTTATTTTATTTGAATAGTGAAAATAATTACCAACAAAATGGTAATTGTTACTATTATTTTGTTGACTACTTCTGATAGTAAGTATAACTAAGAGAACTTGAATTAAATTAACTTAATAATTAATCAACGTGGCTAATTTACTGTTTACTATTTGACATAGTTGAACCGAGCTGTCAAATTTTTCTCAGTGCAATCGTTACGAATACGCTTATTGTTAGATCATTTTGTCGAATTAACCTATTTATTTCTTTTTTTTTAACTTTGTAACTAATGTAACTTTTTTTACGTGAAAAATTTAATAGCGCGATGTTTTTGAATTTCAATATAAACAAATTGTGCCAATATAAAATCATTCATAGACCTCTGTAGGCAACTGATTTATGATAAACTAAGTCCATCTTTTTAACCGTGTTGCTGATTTCAATTACTCAATTTGCTTATACAAATTGTTATCTTAGGTTGACTGTAGACGACGATTCCGTCGATGAGAAGGCATCGCTGTGTCAGTGCGCTTTGACAGCTCTTCGGCAGCTATCTTTAAATACCAAACTGCCTCTGATTCAAGAACTACTCGTTAGAGAAAAAGCTGTTGCTTTATCCCAGGTGAGCAGATTTTCTTAATCTGTCAAATTTTAATAAATTTGCGTTTAATCTTAAATTTTCAACGTTTCAGGTAAAATCTATTCTTGAATTCTCCTTGTGGGGACCGGCGGACTTGACGCTCGGGGATCCGCGCGAGCGAGAAGTAATACTTCAAAGATGGCTAGATCTAGAGAGAGCCACGGTACTTCACGCTTTAGTTCGAACGAGGTCACCGCTGTCTGTCACCGACGAATTTCAATTATTCTTTTTGGTTCGAACAAGCGCGAAGATAATGTGCGAGGCGTCGTTGCTCTTGGACGAGCAGAAGAATCGCTTGGCGCGATATTCCTGATTTATACAAAATTACGTTAACCGTTGAAAATGCTCAAACTAAATAATTTTAAAAGATGTACGATATTTATATTCACGTTGAAAACTCGATATAAATTGTTCGCAGTGTTTGAGAAATTTTACCAATGACGTTATACTACTTTATAGAAATAAGTTACACTCAATGAAAGCTTTACTATATAAGCGGTGCTTCGTGGATAATTACGTTTAAATTGTAAATGAAACTTCGTACAAAGTATCTCGAACAATTCATGTTATTTATACGGAGAGAATAATTTATGAATAAAAATGACAATGAAAGGGCGTTCATTGATTTTCCCCTTTCATATTTCAGAGTGAATGAAATTCTTAACGCGAAAGGGCGAGAAATAATATCGTCGGTTTTTACCACTCCTTTCGCAAAATACAAAGCGTCTTTCCGTTTGAAGCGGATTCTCGACACTCGCAGCTCACCTGCGCTTTAAAAATTCGCTCTACGTAAGTAAGCACTTGACACTCTGAAGGTCCAAGAAGTGGGTCGACTAATTAGTTAGATGCTAGACAGCCCGTTCTCGGGTATACACGTTACATCTCGCGAAATCCACGTTTCTCTCCCTCGCAAAATTGCTATTCCAACGCGAACAGCCACTTATGCATACACACAAATATATATGTGTATAGCGAGAATGTACAAGCGCGGAGACTTTTTCGCGACGGCGGAAAATAGCTTAACAGCGAGATTCTTCCCTAACGCGCCGGATCGGGACTCCTCGAGATTTATCCAAGATTCGAGGTTACCGAGGGAGATTACGAATATGTCGGCTTATGCAAAGCCCAAGCGCACGTGTGTACCAGCTGCGTTTGATACGGCGTTCCAACGGCGCGTTCGATATCAGAGGTTCGCGCGGGAGTATCGAGCGATCTTGGAGACTAAGCCGTGGTAACGTCGGGGAGCCTTGCCCGTTGTCGATCTTGGGCAAATTCTATGTACACCGGGCCCATGTAAGCTCTCGTATAGATGGCGAAACTCCCCCACCCCCCCTACCTCCAGTGAACATCCATTTACTCCGCGCACACGCGCTTATATACACCCAATCGGTTTTACCGTGAAATTCCTCTGTTTCAAAGACAAACGGCTTATACGCCGTACAGGCACGCGCGAGTGTTGCCTGCTTCCAGGCGCCCAATCAACGTACCGAGCGCGTATTCCACTTGGAGGGATCGCGATTATCGTTGGGAATAGACTCGGTATTCTTCCGATAACGAGTCGTCTATTTCGTTTTCGTTTGAGATACGGTAATACTCTGATTTTACTGTTTAAGTGAGGTCGAAGCGTTAAACGTGAGTTGAAAATAACGTGACTTGAATTGAATACACTCCTCAAAAACATTGATTCTCAAATGGTTGTGACTCAGTCAGCTAAAAATCGTCAAATTAAATCGATAAAGTGATCATTTCAAAACTCGAACCTTCTTCTTTAAGATGATCGCCTGCTCGATTCGATTAAATCATTTTTAGTCAAATTATATATTCGTTTGGAAATGACGAGTGTCCCTTCAACTTTTTTGAATTATATATATTTAGTATTTACATACATATAATAACGGTCAGAATTATTTTGACGTGATGAATACTCAAAATACTTAAAACGCTCAAATTTTGATTTAATATTGAAATTTCTTCCTGAACTACTGAAAGCTTTTCATCATTAGCTAATCGATACAAAATTCGGGCTTTAAAAAGTGAATATTATAGTTGACTCGAGTATTTTTTCATTTACTTATAATTTAATTGAAAATGGTACTTTTTAAAATAGTATTGAGCATTACTGTATGCATGTACTATTTCGTTTTGAATAATCCAAATCAAGAAAACAAGTTGAGTAGATGTATCGGTTGTTGATAGAGGCCCAATTATCGACACATTATTTTAATATTTTTTTTCATCAACAAAGATGTTATTTTTAGTTGTAAATGTATTTACAAAATTATTAATATTTTTAAAACGGATATACAGTATGAACAGTAATAGAAAAAAATAAATATTTCTAGTAAAAAAAGAAATAAAATTTATTTGAGTCTGTTGAAACAACTCGTGAGTGCTATGTTTCTAAATTCGAACCCGGCAATTTAAAAAAGCTATTTTTCAGTCCCATCTGTATATAATTTATCGTTGATAATTTTCGTTGATTTTTATGAATAATGAAACATTTAAAATTTAATAATGTACTTCATTTATAGTCGATAATTGGCGAAATAAATTTTTCATGTGTTAATAACTGATGCTTATGTATATGAATGATTTTTTCCTTAAAAATTTCCCGTAAAATGAAATGGATTTACAATTTTAAAAATGAATTTCATTATTGTTTATATTCCAATTAAGAAAGTTATTAAATGATTTTACAACTACATTCGACTTGACCCTACACTGAAAATAAAAATTTGTTGAAGTTACTCAATATTTATTTAAATATATAAATCAAATATTTGGTTCGATAATTTTGACATTCACTTGACCGTATGCAACTAACAATAAGTATTAAATGCATTCAACAAATTTTTATTTTCAGTGTAGTAAAAAATGCAAAACCCCAAGCGGGGGATCTACACAGAGATCAAGTGCTCGTCACTATTTTTTTCTTTTAATATGTACCAAATAAATAAGGTTACTCGTTTTCAGTGAATTTACTTTATTTAAAGGAAATTTGTCTTTACATAACGTGAACTTCGCTTTAAAAAAGTTACTTTAAATTCTAGTAATATCTGCCAAACTCTCTTCAACTTGAATAATAAAGTAATTGTTACTTTAAATTCAGTTTGTCCAAATACGAACCTCAAATTACGGTAAAGAAGTACTTTAATGTGGTAAAATTTAACATTTATTTTTCTGCGTGTAGTTGAGTTAAAATAACCAAAATACAATATATCAGCTGACCGTTTTCAGCAACGATTTGCGTTGAGTGTAGCACACAAATTGCAACTGGCTATTTGAATTTTTCAGAAAGATTCGCAAATAAGCAGTCTACGGTAAGACTGAAAATTGTATAGATTCCCGGAGTACAGAACCGGATACGTCACGGAGAGCTCGCGATACGAGAAATATCGAGCGATATTGCTATCGGAATTTGAAATGTTTTCATGAATAAAAGCGTATAGGCGAGCCGGCGTGCCGGATGGTCCGTGAAGATGGGAGCGGCTCGCCGTATACGAATTGTCGAGCATACGTTCTCACGTCGCGGATTCCGACGTGCAAATCTCGCCGTTACGCGTCGACTTATGGAGATGCGCGCGGACGTAAGTTCGATACGCCGTGACACGTGTTGCTCGGGCGTTATCCGTAAACGAATGATGCGCCAGAATCCGGCGAGGTGGCGGGCCAACTTTTCAGATGCAGATATCGCCTTTTGCAGCCACTATATCTTTCAATTTGAGTTACGTCCCGGTGTGTCTTGTATCTTCCCCGAGATATTCCGGCGCGTTCTTCCCTCGGAGAGGCTCCGCGGAATGAAGACCCGTTATGCTAAACGGCTGGGTTAAAATGGGTTTCGATGAAAAATGTTGGAGAAAAAAAAAACGAAGAAAGACCATTGAGAAACGAGAAACGAGGGAAACTCTCGCTCAATTAAGATTCCATCTGAAATGTACGGAGAGTGGCCCATTGAATTTCAGCGCGCGTGGCTATTTCTAAGCGCGACGTATGCTTTAGTTCATTCGATTTAAAGCACGACGTGTCGCATACAAAAAAACAATATCATTTAACGGCGACACGACGTTGTTCGAACGACTGCTGGCTTTTTTACATCCCCGCGCTTTATTTTTCGATATTCCACGTGGAGCGAGAGGTATACACAATTTGCTTTTTGTGCTACGCGAAATGAAAAGGTAAATTTTCTTTTTTTTTTCATTTTGTTTGAAAACTTCGATGTTCACCCTAAAAGTACATAAAAATACCGCTCGACCGTACCGCCACCGCGTAGGTATTACAAAATGAATTTCGAGTTCAATTTCTCTCTCTCTCTCTCTCTCACTCCATTTTCAAAGAACGCACGGGAAACCGCGTATATAAATTCACGTTATCGGGAGATTCATATTATGTTTTAACGTTCGTGTCAACAGACCGTAATACAAGCAAAAAATTCCATTTCAGGAATTCTATTACGAATTCTCGCATAAAGTCATGATTATTGTATTAACCGAAGAGCTACTAAAGTTTCATTCCACGCGATGTGCGCTCATACGCGCCTTCATGCGATATAAAACAAATCCATTTCGCTACGAGCATCTACGATAAAGCGCATCGAATGGACAAACTGTTATAAAATTCTAGTCGCGGGGCGGAATAATCGCGAATATGCGTTATTGCGGCTGGTCGTTAGTCACATTTGCGATAACAGTATCTAGGTATTGTACAGGTATCATTCATAAATTTTATGACGTTCCGAATGCCGCAAGTACAAATATAGATAACGAATTTCGTTCAACGAAAGAACAATTGACAGTGAAACACGAATTTAAGAGTGGTCGGAAATGAAAACAAATGGAATTTATTATTCACAAAAAATACTTTATTAAGGTTGCTCGTAATTATCTATCCGCATGAGCGAACGGATGGGACGAGTTATTACACGATCGAATGAAACTCGATGGGAAATCTATTTTCCCAGAAATCAACTTGAAACTATATAATAACACGGGAAGCGGTTGTCGTGGCCGTTAGCCGACAGCGATATCAGACTATCGCTGTTTTAAGTTTTATCTCCCACTGTTCCGCAAGACGTTCAGCATTCCGACGAATAAATGAGAAAACGGACGAAAAACCAATAGAGCGATACCGCATCCTTTCATCGCGATAAAAATTTCTATAGTGAATTTCAAATGAGAATGAACAAAATTATCTATTCGCATAATATATTCACAAATGAAAACACAGGGTAGATGTACCATTTGTAGTCACTTTAAAAAATTTCGTGTCTTTGATCAAAAGTTAAATCAATTTAATCATAATATTTAATAAAGGAAAATTAATTAATCAATTCTTGGATGTATTAGTAGTCGAATTATTATATGTATAAACCTTCAGAACTCTCTTTATTGTAAAAAAAAGAGTTAAATTGTACTTTAATGCCTGTTGTACCAGTAGTGGCTATAGCACCATTTTTGACAAATTTTCAAGTGATCTAAATAATAAATTGGTGGAGCATTTCAAAAATACTATGAATGTTACACACGATTCTCAATAATTATTAGTGACTTACTTCCAGAGTCTTTTTTAAGATTTCAACTAACAATAAAAGAAATTGCTCAGATACACTACGACTCTGGTTGTTTTTTTAATATTTTTTGGAAGTATACCTACTTAACAATCATAATGAAATATTCACAATGACGTCAACATATTCAGAAATAAACAAAATAATGTTATAGTAAGAATCAAATACTAAGCATATCAATATGAATTTTAAAGTGGCCACAAATGGTACATCTACCCTAATTAGTTATTCGAGCTAACTGAATCTCGTTTGTATCAAAAAGTTGCAATATATCAATTTAATATAATAATGTCTATTATTATATCACGAATGGATATTTATTTTTATTTTTCAAGTCCATCTTCCCATAGAAAACAAAATAAATATAACTTTCGATGTAAGACCTCACCTTCAATCGAGAGATTCTTTTTCTCGGTTTGTAAGAAAATCGAAAGACATTACATAGAAAATCCTCTTGTAAAGTTTTCGAAATCTACAGATTACTTTTTATTCAAAATTTCCTTTGCAATGCACGACTGGTTCGTTAATATTTTCGTATCGTCGAGAGATCGAGCGTCTTTCAGTCGAAAGTGGATATCGATTTTCGAATTAATTGCGTAATTGTTCGCTTCATTTGTTTTCAATTAACGTCCCCAGTGCTGAGAGGCAAGTTCGGTACGAAGGATGACGCCCAGGCGGCCCAGGTAATTAGAATCTCCTGCGTCGTCAATGCGCTCATTAAAAATTTCACTTTTCCGCCCCGTTATCGTTTCAACGTGTACACAACGCGCCAGAGCTCGAATGTGTTTTGTTCTTAAAGTTTATCGCACGCGGCTCCCCATTCGCCCGCAGCTCGCCCAGCGATTTCCGTAACTAAGCTACGCGTTAAACAGATTCCTACAAGCTCAAGCTAGATTCGTATCGCTGGAACAAAAGTTTCGAGCGCGATTATCCTTCTGACGCTTGGATGCTCCGAAGTAGTGGCTAAATGGGACCACGGCTTTCGGGATAAAATTTGCTCTCCCTTCGAGTAAATTGAAAAATTAATACGGACAAATAAATCTGATAAACACGGTAAAATTATATTGTCGAGACGAGAGATTCGAAAGGACCTTTGCCGAGTCGAACAAATATTTATACGAATCGACAATATCCGATTCGATTAATCATCGAGCCAATTTTCGATTATTTTTCGGGTAAGTTTTCGAATAACGGCACTTGGACGAGAATTATACGGAAAAATAAGATTTATGTCACCTGGAAATTGAACGTTCTACGATTCTATACGGGCTGATTAACATTTAGCGAGAAATACGATGAATTCATTTCGAGCGGCGCGATTGCACGCGCCAGATTTTGCGGAACGGTATGACGCGTGATTGATGGCCCGAACGTAAATGTAAGGATGATACCACGTAGATTGATGATTTCGGGAATACCGCAACAGTTCGAAATAATCGATTCGCGAGTTACTTTCTATTCTTCGCACGAACATTTTGTTGCCAAATAAACGTATGCAAATCGTGTTAACTCCGTTCTCGTTCGATTCCTAAGTATTCTTAAGTTGTACATAAATGTTATGGCGCATCTGTGGAACGCCGAACTTGCTCGAAATTCAAATCTTACGTTAAAAGTTTTTCCATAAAACCGGCTTTATACCGGTCGCGGTGTGGCTGTAAGTTCTGAAGGATTCGTGTCCAACTCGAAATGATATGCATAGATACTACGTGTATCCCCTCAGATCGAGAAAAAAGAAAGAGCTGCAACTTTGAGTTGCATAAAGTTTGCGCTTTATGATATTTGTGTAACACAGTATAATTTATCCTCAAGTGCGGTGTTAAGCAGCTTCTAGTGTTTCAGTTACTCCAGA
>NCVS01001861.1:0-29571 GCA_003055095.1 Goniozus legneri | reverse complement strand
GTTTTAGTGAAAAGTTGCTCAACTAGCCCCGCTCTACCCTAAACTCGGCACTCGGTTTTTTCGGACGGAGAGGATTTTCATACCGGCTGCGATTCGAAGCGGCTTGTTTTTCCGTTCATAAAATGGACGTAAATAGTACTGCAACATCGGCGAAAAAAAAACAGAACACGAGAGCGTACAACTGTTCAAAACCGTTGCTATCGTGCACGAGGTGTGGCCGTTTGCGTTCGTATGGGCGTTTCCAGTCACATTGCGGTTCTAATGTACACACTCGGTGCGTAAGTAACGCTCGAGGAGGCTTCATTAACCTCTTTCGGACTGTAGTAACAGAGCCGCAAAATATATCTTAGATTCAATCTCGCGAAAGGAGAAATCCTTACTTCAAACGATTTCGTTTTCGGAAATTCAAAGTGGAAAAATGAATTCGCATTTGGCCTCAAAACCCATCGTTATTCCATCCTTATTACTGGATGAAAATCAACTCGAGATCAAATATACTGCAATTGAAAATACCCTTCAATGAAAGTAAAAGAACGCTCGTGAAAAATGGGTAATTCCCCAACAGCTGTATAATCACGAAAATTGATCGTATCGAGAGGAGCGAAGGGACATCTCGAATCTCCTACTTCCGAATAAATCGCTCTCGGAACTTCGCTGCGTCTTTTAGCGGAAAAGTTACAGCTTTCGGAGCAGACCTTGTATCGACAAGTGCTCCTCTAATTCTTTTGAGGAGTGCAGTTGCTCGATTTTTCAATGAGGGCAAAAAGGATGAGAAATATCGGGAAGGTCGGAATCGATGGTTATATTTCTCGATGCAGCGAATCGATGCTGCCGCGAGCGAGGGAACGATGAGCCTGGACTCGGTCGAGAGACCTCCGTGATCTCGTCGAAGAAGCGCGCAAAATGGGAACTATCCAACTCGACGTGCTGACAACAGCACGTAATGTACCTTAACGACCTTGGCCGTGGCGAGCTACCGACCGCATTCTTTTGCAACATTTATGCGCGGCATTGCGAACGGCAATAGACCGCCAGTTTCGGACGCGAACGTAAATGTCAATAAGCCCGTCTTGTCTTCGTTCGCGTTAATAATGGTAATACGCGAAACGCATACGACTCGCGTATCACTCGCAACTGTCGATTGAACGACAACGACGGCCTATGGGAGCTCGAATTGAAATTCGATTCAAAGGGGAGCGCCCCGAACGCGTCAACTGTTATACAAACCCCCAGGGAATGCAAATCGAATTATCATGAATTTTGCACAACGTTATTTTTCTCTTAACAAGCTAAGAATTAAGGTCTTGCTGAGGTCGACCTTTTTTGTTAGATCGAATTAAAACTCAGCTGAAAAAAGTTGAAAGTTGCTTTCAGTCGACGTAATATTGGTTGTAATAACGTTAATGTTCACTTCTGCCTACAGCTATGGCGTCTTGAGAAAAAGAAGGAAAATTTACTCAAGCTGATTTCGACCCAGATTTCGACGCGAAGCTGCTACATATGTACCCCTTTTTGCAAAATTCACGGAATCTCTCTTTCATGGGCGTGTGTGTGTTCTCGTGCGTCTCTCCCTACCGTATGTGGTAGCCAGGTATTTAATACATTGGACGCGAGCCGCAACTCGCGGCTAATCCGTTGCGATTTCTTTCCTGACCGTTACACGCGCTCTAATTGGGATGCGAGTGCGGAGAACGCAATTATACCGCGGATGTACATTGAAAAGGGGTAACAGAGAAAGGCGAGCTCTAGTCGAAACTTATTCTCAGGGGTTCGGAGTGAAACTAACATTTTTTTAACCTACTTCGAGGTTTGCGCTAAAAAAAGGAAAATTTAACGAAGTTCTGAATAATAAAAGCTCTAAAAGTACGTGAAATATCGTAAAATGTTAAATAGTGACTCATTTGAGTGTAAGCGTTGTTTAATACCGCAATATGTTTCTCACAACAAAACGCTTAATAATTCGATCCGAGGATTAATTTTCTCGAGTGTTGCTTCGATGGGAGAAATGTACTATTCTCGGACAAAACGTACGGCCACCGCGGGGTATTAAAGAGGTTAGAGAAATTCCGACTGGCAAAGTAGGAGAGGAAAAACGTGTAACACGAAAAGATGTGGCGATGAGCGAAACGCGATGCGGCTAAACTGAGTCAGTGGGCTATCCTAGTGGCGTGCAGGTGGCACGTTGTTTAGGTTAACAGCCTTCGGTCACGCACACGACCGAATAAACGCTGTACGTATATCCTATTAACCTCCTTCGACCAGCCCACTCCGCGTTGCGTGTATTCCAAACCTTGCCAAATCTCATCAAGATCATTCCCTTCCTCGAGATGACCCAACTTCGGACACCGTCGCATAAAAATTTTAACCTTCTCGATTGAATGAAGAAAAAAGCCCGAAAGTGGGGAAGTTTTCGTGTTTCGGCAAAAAAAAAAGAAAAAGTGGAAAATAAAATTTCAGGTAGTCCCATGAAGCAAGAGCCATTAAGACGTCACACCCCAGGGCCGAATTACGAAACAAAACACGATGAATTACGGAGGGTGGCTGTCGCTGAGCGAGGCCGTTTCGTGCCTCTGTATGTGCGGCAGCCAGCGTTAAATTAATCATCCGTGGATTGTTGTCGGTCTAAGCGAAACGCACAGCGAACGAGAGCGCGCCCGTTTAACTCGTCGTTTACATCCGTTACGTAACCTACTGCATTGTACGCGTATATAGATAGACCGAGCGTCCATCCTACGGAAACGCACGCTTATCGGTATTTTCGAAAATATTTTTCGCCTGGACGTGGCCGCGAATCGAACGGAGTGATGTAAATCGAATCGGATAGCACGAAATCTATTTTTTTCGTTTCTTCTATACAACGAGATCATATTGGAGGGCAGGCTACGATTTCGGGGAACACAGCGGGTACAGGGAGTTTCCGAAAATCCCGCCTTTAGCCCGAATCCTCCCGTGGAAAGTCGGTACAGGAGTAGTATTGATCACTCTCATGCTGTCGGCCCCTTCCGCGCCCACCCCGGCAGCAGCACTTCACCCACCCGCTCCTCTCTCTCTCTCTCTCTCTCTCTCTCTCTCTCTCTCGCCCATCCACCGCCCTCTCGCGTCCTCCGACCTCTGCGTTCTCCATTCTCCATCCTTTCTGTCCCCCCACATTCGCCTCCCCGTGCAATCTAGATGTACGTATAATAATTTATACATACACGTACGGCTTGCAAAACGATTCCGAGTAACCTAAACGTTGATTCGATGTTAAATACTCGCTCGGATCGGATTGGTATTCTAATGGGAAACGGTATCAGCGTTTCGCGGAATCGAATTTTGGTGTCTGCGTCTGTTTGTTGATAACGGGATTCCAAGATGAATTTTCGAGACAGTTCGACGCTGTTTGGAATTTTAGATGTAGCGTCGCGAGGTGGAAAAATTGATAATAAACCGTAATGGAGATCGGTTTTTGCACGGGCGAAACGAGGGAGACCAATTACGGCCTCGTCCGACAGACGCGAGTCTAATTGTTTCGATAAATCAGAGTACAATTCCGTTCGCTTGTCGATTCGTTATTTTACCCTTCTTTTCGGTGAATTTTTCTTCGTTTTTCCCCCAACGTAATCGAACGCCCGATATTTTCTTTTCTCTTCCCGCCTTTCTCCCTTCTCTCTTTTTTTACTCGTTTTACGAGTCGCAGTTTTATTTTCATTGTTAACGAACGGTTTCGATCCGCGAGGCACAAAACGATAAAGCGTGGCTCATTCCGCCTCGCTGCCTCGCCGGAAATGTTTCCGCGCGATTTTTCATTCCCGGCGCTTTTTCTCCTCGTTTAGTCTCGTACTCGAGCCAGAAGGAAGAAAAAAAAATCAACGCCGGGAAAAGACTCGTAACCCTAGATTGACAGCGATTCCGTGCTGACGCGATAGGAAGCCGGTCTGTTTTCGGGAATCACCGTCTCAGCGACCGAGTTCGGCCAATCGTGAATGACCAGCAGTTTATACGGGGTGTCTCGACGTAGCAACTCGTTATTAAAACTTTTCGATTTTATAGAATTTTTACGACTACAATTTTTTGCGGAATTCTACTTTTCAGAAAATTTTTCCTTTAATAAAAGTCAAATTGCTATATTCTTGAACAATAATTACGAAGATCTGTATTTAATATTAGAACTGCAATCACTAGTCAGGTGTACTCATTTCTGTCCGCAGCTGGAAAAAGCGTCTGCGTAATTGAAAAGCTAACGAGGAAGAGCAAGAACGAAATTCCGAAATAATCTTGCTAGAGCGAGGTAATTTCGAGACACCCTGTGTAGATACGTACATTCGCGCATATACACAGGTGTATAGATACACGTCGCGTGGAATGATTGGTTTCTCGGGACTCGATTGCCCGAGCTTTGTCCGGCTAGATATTGCCGAGTGGATAGCTCTACCCGTCGGTAAACTCGTTTCCCATTAGTAGTCGACCATGCTATGAAACGAAAAAATTTCTTTAGTCGACATCGAAGGTCAAGGAATATATCGATTATTTTTTAATTAAGTAAATGAATCACGGAAGTGAGCAGCGGGACGATGATTGATCGTACGAAAAAAAGAGGAAACGCGGTAAATCAATTGACGATCGCTGAGTGTATAGATCGAGTCAAGGGAGAGAGAAAAGGAGAAATAGAGAGAGGTATATATTATGTATTTACCGAGTCTATATACTCGACGCGTTCATTAAATATGAATCATCCGGTTTGACAATACTTTTTCCCTCTTCCGCTTATACGAGCAACCTTTCGGAGAGAGAAAGTGCGTTATATATCGCTACACGAACTCCGAGCTAATTATCCACGAATCGTCAGCGATCCAACTCTCTTCTTTTTCTCTTACTTCCCGCTCTTTTATAATTCACGAGTGAACTCGAGAGACGGCTGGGATAATGAAATCTCGCGCTAAACGACGATAACCCGAAGCGATTATGTATCGCAGAGCGCAGTCTCGCTCGATATTCAATTACCGTATATTTATGTTATAGACTGATCCATCGGAGAGTTCATTTTCTTCGTCGATAGAATGTGTAGTACCGAACAAAATGTGTACTCTCGAAAGAAAAACACGAAAATGTTAAATAATCATGTTAGTATTGTTTTAAACAATATTTGTTATGATATAATAAGATACTTGTTGCGGAACAGCAAATTTTCGTAAAAATATTGACAGTCGAAACCCCAAATTCAACTATACAAAAATATCGATTTTTCTATTTTTTGACTCGTTAATACGTTTTATTTTTATCTAACATTGTACGGATATTAAATAACAGTGAAACCGTTACCGTGAACACGTGATCCGTTGTCGTGTTTACGCTACGCGCTGAGGTAATCGATTTTATAGATTTCAGTAGTAGACGGTATAAGTTAAAGTCACGTGTGTATAAACGTCGAGCGTTATTTATGCAAAAGGACGTACATGTGCGGCACTTTTTGTCGAAGCCCAAGACAAACTAGCAACTCGATCATAATTAGCGAGCGAATCTTTACAATTCCTACCAAGTAAAATAACTTACGTTGATATAAAGTGAAATCTCAAGGTAACGGTAGTAGAGTACACCGAGATTGGGTCAGTCGGAACTGGAACACCGCCAAGGATATCGGCTGATCTCGCGGATTTGTTTAATCGCTCATTAATGCTCGCGAACCGCACGAGAATACCCTTCGTCGAAGTTTATCTCGAATCGTTGAGAATCACGGTAATTCGTAGCTCGTACAGCGGCTCGGTGTGTCGCGCGACGAATCGACGTTTCGACGCGAGCTACCCTGCGCAAACACGAGTAAATCAAGCGAGGCGGCTAACGGTGGATCGACAGGACGCGTGCTTCCAACTACACAGGAGCGTCTTCGTTAAAGGGGATTTACCTTTAACTGAAAATCGCGCTCCGGAGATATTTGCCAATGCGACGGATACACCCTCGGATGGAAATTGCCGACTCGAAACTATTTCGTACCACTGACAAACGATATCGCTTACACACGTCGTGTGCTTCAATACGAAACAATCGCGAGTATCGAATCGCGAATATCTCGGGCCGCGAATACTCAAAAATAAACAGAGCACTGTCGCTTATAACGGATGGCGAAAAAAATATTTCGAAATTGGATTTTGACGTAGAGCTTCGAAATGGGTTTATGGTAGGTGAAAAAAAAAATACAAGTAAAAATAAATTCGGAAGGGCCGAGCGAGCGAATATCCGGGCTTTCGTGGCCCAGTTTTTGCGGTATCGAGCGAATCTCCGCACTTCCCTCTTCGAATCGATTGTTTTGGTATTTATCCGCGGATATTACGAGCCCGCATCCTCCCACCCTCCCCATCGTCATCTTCGCTCTCGTGTACGAAGCGGCACGCGAGCCACTTGTCATCGAGGACAAAGGCACTCGCCGGTCAATGACAGATTACATCAACGGCTAACTATAATTTTCCCTCTTTTGTACGAAGAGATTAATTTTCGGACAAAAAATATTACACGAGAGGAATATTCGTTATCGTACGTGCAATTCTACGCGAATACAAAAGTGACAAAATGACGCACAATTTCCGTACTCGACTCGAAGACGAACCGATAGCGAGACAGCTGTTTGAATTTCGGTGCGAGATTCTTCTCTTATTACAGCTAGCGCCGCGGTAGATACGCAAGCTTTCGTAACACGCCCCACGAGACCGTTAAGCGCTCTACTCGAAAGCACGAGGGAGTCAAATCCCACCCCCTTAAATTCTCCTCTCGTACCTACGACTGCGGATGTAATTCATCGTAAGTGTGAAATTACAGTGTCGCGTTGCGTAACTCATTTCGAAGCTTATGCTTGCCGACGAATTGAGTCTACGAGCAATTAAAGCGCTCGATAAATAACAACACTCGCGTTTTATTCGACTGGGTTAGCTATCCACTCGCTGAGAATGAATTTCGCGCATCGAGTGATTTTTTCGAGCTTTTGTCGTCCAGTTCTAGGAAGTAACGATTTATTCAGGAAATGCGGCAGTGGGTAGATAAAAAATTGATAAATTCGATACATTCGTGTAAAATGAACCGAGCGGGTCGTAGACGATTAATCAATGCACGCTGCCACGTCTAACGTGTATTTGTCAGCCGACGACAAAGACGCAGTTGAACGTCGGCCAATTGGGACTGTGCGATCATTCGTACGTACAAAGCAGGGGACCTGCACACACACACACACACACACACACACACACGAACAGGTTTATGTCACAAAGCTCGCACAATGGACAAAACTTGTACACTCTCGCGAACTACCATCGGACACCGTGTCTCATTCGATATTTCCGTGGTCTGGTGTGTATACACACCACGGGAGGATTCGCAGCAGGGCTCGAGAGTTATTAAATCCGCGCAATCGATCAAACCGCTAATCGGCGAGTTGTGCCGGTCTATCTCTCGTTCGAGCGGAACCGCTTAAACGCGGGAAAATACATCGATGATTGATTATATCGTTTGCCATATACGCTGCCGAGTTACAGAACGGGTTCGTGCATTTTCAAATCGAACTTGTCTTGATTTGGACTCGGTAACCTAATTTCGATACGTTGCCAATTTTTTCTTCCTAATTTCGAACCAATTCAGGAATTACCGATTGCATCTCGGTTAGCCTACTTTGATTTAATTTCATTATTCTTGATTTGAAATTTTTTTTATTGCTTCAATTTTTATTCGAATTAATCTCAAGTTGACGTACCTCATGCTTATTTTAACAATCGACAATTCCTGCGCTTTAGAAACTGATTATTTTCGAGTAACAGGCTAGGAGTACATCTCGATTGTCTCGGTGCTTATCGTTGGAATAAATCAACCTGTTTTAAAGGAGGCCTGTTTATATGGGAACGAGCATCTTGTAGAGCGCGAGAGAGGAACGAATTTGCCAGCGAGTTCCGGGACATGACGAGGCCGCTCGTTTGTTCCCGGCTCACGACTATTTCGACGCTAGTGGTACGAGTCGAGGATTTCGCGGAATCTTACGTCGGAAAAATTTAACCTCCCGCCACTGTAAGAGAAGAAGCCTAATATACACTCGAGTGAATTTTTTTTATCCTTTCCTAGCTCGAAACTAGGAAAATCGTTCTTTTTGTCCCGACTCGTTGATTTTTAAGCATTTCTCCTCTTTCGGGGAGTAGCTCGAGTCCCGCAGCCAGTTACAAGCAAGTTTCTTCGACAACGCCGGGGAGAAAGTTTCCGCTCGGGGAAGGGAGGGTGAGAGGGGTGCGCGAAGACCTTAGAGAGAAATTTTCACCGAGAACGGAGAGAGGTACGGGTGAGCGCATCGATTTCGTTCGCGAGCTGCAGCGCGCGAGAGCCTTTTTCGGTAAGCTCGACTCGAGAAATCGTCGAACATCCAAGCTGCCCGCAACGAAAATGGCTGCTTCGAGCGTCACTTGGCACTGAATCGGACAGTGTCGAAAAATTATTACAAATTCCGTCCAGTCCCATTTAATTTTCAATCGAATACTAGTATTTTTTCACTCGGGAATTCATGAATCGGTGCGAAATATCGGTTCGATGCACTTCAGCCAGACGGTGTTATGTAAATCGACGGGAAATTCGATCCAATTCCCTCCCGTGAAATTCAAATGCAAACGGAATAGAGTTTCTTCGTGTAGCCTAATGGCGTCTCATATCGCAATCAAAAGGACTTACTTCTCGAATCGGAGTACGAATTGTTATTGTTATGTGTGTTTATCATAGCGAGATCAAATTGAAATCGAATCGAAGGAGAAATTGCTTCAAATCTATAACTGTAATTGAAATAATCAGACTGAAGCCACGCTAAGTATTTTCGAACTTGACATTTGTCAAATGCGAGATTCCTCGGGAATGTTGGCGTGGAGGTGGAAAAGGAGGAGTGTCCGTAATGGAACGACAATTCGGCCTCGATAAGAATACCAAATGGGTTGAGTAACCGTCGTGGAACGCGGCTTTCACGATTACGAGAAATGAAGGAAAAACGAGATTCCTGGCGCTATCGAGAGGCTCGTTACGTTAATCACCCGAATCATTTTGCGAGCCATAATTTTTCCATTCGCGGATCTCGTTTCGTCGTTTGGGCCGGTTATAGGCTGCTTTTTCCGCTATATTTGATACCCGAGAGGAATGAAAACGGCCCACGCGTTTATACTCGTCGATCTAATTATGGCCGGCTGGATAAATTCGGTTGAATTCGCGCGAGAAGAATAAAAGAGAGCAAAAAATTCACCGGCGAGTATAATTCGCAAATCGTTTAAACGCCGCTTGATAGCCCAGAATGACATTATTTTCGTTGACGCGAGATAAAAAATAAATATACTCGAAAAGTAGATCGGCGCAAACGTTAAGTGTAATTACGTTTCGGAAAATGTCACGCGCTATTATGAGGAGATTGATCAGCGTTGAATAACTCGATTCTGGCGGGGGGTGGCGAGGGGAGTTCACATTTTTAACACGCGAGTGTGCGCCTACCCCACCGTATTATTAAGCCTCCTATCGCTTAAACGCGAGCGTTATTCTGCCGTTTATTATCGCATGAATTATATCGAGTCGAGAAATAAAGTAACGAGCTGGGCGGTAATTTACACCGAAAGATATATTAATTCGTAGTGCGCATTGAAACGAGCATCAATCTAAACGAATATTCCAAGAATTTCGCCAATAACGTTCAATATAATTTAAATAATTTTCATTTCGTCGATGATTCAAACCGAAGTTAATTTACAGCTGAATAGAATGTGACGTCTCTATAGAATTCACATCTAGAAACGCGTATTATACAAAAGAATAGAATCCCAAATGAACGGCGTTACAATGAAAAGTTCATTCGCGACTGGGAGCAGCGTTACGTGAAAGGTAAGGAAAAAAACTCGAAAATTAAAGTGCACCGCTTTGAAGGAGCGGTTAATGGCGTTTTCATTGTCGGGTTTCGCGGATGTTGAAGTCGAAAGAAAAATCCCCTCTGATCGCGCGCGCGAAATTAATCGTGGAGTTTAGCTCTATAGATCGCACGGTCCCGTTATAGTGAACTAATTTGAATAGATCGTCCTCTTTTCATAATGAATATGCACGATTCCGTTTTAGCGATTCCCGACTGATGGATACATTTTTTATACAACGAATCTTGTATTCAGTCGCAGTATCGAAACGATTCGACGCAACGTGATTCGGCTGTATATTTATATTTACCGTGTACCGCTCTTTCATTAAAAACGAAGGCGCGAATCGCGATAAAACTTTATTCCAGATCAATCGTAACGATCACATCGAGCTCGCGGCCGCGCGCATCCGATTTCGATGCACTCTCGACGAGTAAGTGTAAAGCTGTTAATTGAAATTCCTTATTTGCACATCGAGTGAACGAGCGCGTCGGTGTACGATTTCGGTTTAAATCAGTAGCGCAACCATACACTCTATTTTAGCGTTATCTCAGCAACGATAAAGTTGATCCACTATTACATTACCTCCAATTTACGCAAACCCGTAAAAGCGTGAATTAATCTTCACGGCTAACTCGGTAATCTCGCCGTAGCTAAAGAAAATATAAACTAAATGGTTGTTATTCGAAATCAAATTAATCCGGCCGGGCGGTAATTCACAAGTGCGAATATTCGCAAACGAAATTTTTGCCGGGAGAATAATTCGGTAAACATTTTCGCTTAATTTCGGACGATCGCGGCGTCTGAATTCAAACGTTATTTCGAGAGGGCTGCGTTGATTTTGGAGGGAAACTGGAGCGCGATGGACGCGAGCTGTCGATGCTACTGTTTAATTGCGTCCATATTTCGCGCATTAATGACGACGAGTGGAGGCCGCGCGGTGAAATTGTTGTTTGTGCGAAGCGACGGAAGCGGAAACGCGTTTGGGGCGTCAATATCCAACCGATGCCGGAAGCGCATCAAAGTTTTGCTTTCGTTAAACGCATCACCGTCCTCTGTACACACCACGTCGCGATAAACGCACCTAATGCTCACCACGTTCTATTTTTTTGTCGGAATATCACGACAGGGGATAGTATTGGCTGTTTCTAAACGCGGTTAAATTGACCGCGATGCAAAGTCGTCCCCTCGTGTGTATGCATACGAATCCCCGTTAATGGTGGCTAAAAGCGTTTTCGTACTTGTAGCCGGAGCGAAGATAGCGGTTGCCCGCGGCATTAGGGTATAACTTGTTCTCGGACTTACTAATTGTATGCATCTTCCAAAGTGAAAAATCGAATGCTCACGAGCTGACCGTAATTTTATCCTTCCCTAAATGTTGATATGCGGTCTGACAATAATAATCTTTATATATAATAATGCGATCAAATCCAAATTAGGTACGGGAGAACCCGAATTAGATCTCATTTCATTCGACACAAAGTTAAATTCATTTAACGCGGGAAAATTAATTCTTTTTAATTTTCTGTTAAACTTCTTTGGAAACATTTTCCACCTTGGTTCGTGTTATCATTTATATCACATTAGGCTTAATTCTCGTAATGAGTTGATGAAGAGGCGGAGTCACATCGCGTGCCACATAATCGTAATGTATGAAATGCAACATGGTGAGTGCAGCTACATGAAACAGATCGCGATTTCGCTCTCTTATTCGCCATTTTTTATCGAGCGTCCTCATGACCTAAACTAAAGTGAAGTGGACGCGCACAGCGAGTCGTAGTCGAGACCGCGTGGTTCCTATTCAGCGATAGTTTAGGTTTTTCTTTTCGTTCACGAATACACAGGCCTGACCTCGGGCAAGAAATCTTACATGCGGGCATTCGCGCACGCGTCTCGCTCGCTAAATTCGGCCGATAAAATTCCCATCTACGTTATTACATTAGTGTACGACTAGCGCGAGCCGAGGCTCGGTCTTCTTTTTTTTAATCCCGTGAGAAAATTACCATCAGGATTCGAGGAGGCTTGTGCATTGTTTACGCTCGCAACGAAAGAATCCAAACGTTAAACCGATATCACATTCTCACGAGATTCCCAGTATATTAAGCTTCGTAACATTCTCGATAAAAAATTTATAACAAAAAAAACATGGAATTTTTTCATCGCATAAAACAAGAGTCATTAGCGAACCATTAATCACGATAGATACGGAACGATCAAGGTTCTTTTTCGCGCACGCATGTGGAACGTTGACTCACTCGGCTCGTATTTTTAATTATTAACGTAGCGGGGACGAAGTCGAGTTTATATCCGAACACGTGAGAATACAGTTAGGAACGCGACCCGGATCTGGGCGCATCGTATCTTCCGTTCATCTCCGACAGTCGTTAAAATTATATGTCATTTCGTTATTAATCGCGGTAATGTTTATCTCAGGTAGCTTTCAACCGGCGGCGTTTATCTTATCTCGTAATTCACGAATACGAAATTTATCGCGGAAAAACACAACACCAGGAGTGTCGAAACGCGCGAATCGTACATAATTTTCTACCGAGCGATCCGCACGAAGGAAAATCACTGCCGATGCGGTGCTGCACACACTGACGGTGTTTCGCTCGGCTCCTCTCTCCCTCTCGGGGCGAACCGAGAGCGAATCAGAGGGGGCTCTTGCGATTCCCCGAAATCGTCGAACCCGCGACGGTACCCGCCATTTTACGCGAGAGAATTTTCACCGAAACTCAACTCATCTCTCTCTCTCTCTCTCTCTCTCTCTCGAATTTACGCGCGTTTACTTTCTCGCGTTGAGGGATTTTCGTGAGAATGTGACGAGGCCGATGAGAGATTTTTCGCTTTTGTTCGTCGCGACGGTGACGGCAAGAGTTACGTGTTACTGTATCACGGCGAACTTACGTGCTCGGTGGTGGGCAGATGGGCCGTGACTGACACCCCCGTAGCCGCCACGCGCCCTCCTCGCCCTCCCCCGCGGCCGCCCCCCGCGCGGATATGTTCTTAAGCGAGACTGCGCAGGCTCGCGCTATGCTATCAGAGCCACCGGCTACACCGAGGTCCCCAACCACCCCCGCGGGCGCGTCTCCTCGCTCGGCTCCTCTTTCCGCGATTTTGCATTTAATCTCCTTCTGCCGTTGCCTCTTTTCAGGCTCCAAGAATTTGTTCATAATTTTTTTTTCAAGCGTGAAAAAAATTGCGATATGATTTTTACTGCCGATTGTAAAAGACGAAAATGGATAAAAGTAGCAAGGTATGGGCGATAAGGATTCATGTAACCTTATAAGAGACATAAAATAGGAAAATTCATCTCTTTTCCGTAATTCGAACACGCATGGCCGTCTTTACGATTCGAGCTCTCTGTAACAAAGTGCGAATGAATCACTGACCACGGAGTCTCTTTATGATCCTCGCGCAGGATCGTTAAAGGACGAGGTTTCGGGTGAATGTCTTGGTTCGGGATTGAAGAGTGCTCGAGGGTAAGATATATATATCTATACATACTATGTACATATAAACTTTACGCGTTGAGGTCAGAGCTGTGCACATCTCTATCGACGAGGTCGGTCAAGACCGTCCGGGAACTCGAAAACGACGCCCAGGATCGACATAATGGTCGTATGTGAACATTTTAACGCGCAGCTCCCTCGTAGTGTTAGAAACGGCTGGTTACGGGAGATTCAACTTCGATCATTCGCTGTAAAGAAATGCGTAAAGAGAGATAATCTCCTAGAAAGTAGCAAGATATTTACCTCCGCTAAATTAATTTGTAATATTTCTCTTGGGTTTTATTATTTTACACTTTTTAACTCGATATATCCTGTTCTCGTCTCAGAATACGTTCGAGGTTCCAACAGGAAATCTTTTACCGGGTTGGATATGAATTGCAGCTGGGTGAAAAAAAAAGGAAGAGAGAGGTAATACATCGAGAGCAATTTTCATAGTGAACCATCGAGACCATCGATCGGCCGTGAATATGCACGCACGACCGACAGCACCGAGGCAGCGGCTCCTAATTGCGCTCCGCTATAGCTCGAGCGTTTACACGCTACACAATTCTCGCGAAGTAGAGCTCGAGACGATGTATGGGTAGGTGCAACGAGCCGGTAATTTTAACCCCTGCGAGTGAAACACGTTTATCGGTACCGTTTATTTTACAAAAGTCTTGCGGTCGCTTCCGTTCTCGAGGAAGTAGGCCTGTCTTGATTTACGGATAATTGTACAGGTGCTGTTAAGTTGAGACGATATTTCAATCAGGTAATAACAATAGTTCAAGTTTTAAAATATTCGAGTCAACGAAGAAATACATTGAGATCAGAATAGATGATCTGATGAAATCTGCCGAAATAAAAATTTCGTTATTGTAAAAAATATCGATAGTTTCTACTCCTTTTACAGAACGTATTTTTCAAGACTGACCTAATTCCGCGGAAAAACCGTTGACTTACAATAGATCCCGGATTCCTTTTCATTCCGCGATACCGAGTACTCGGTAACATTGTTATCAGTTACTTGAACGCTACACGTGACGAATTCGACAAGCTCGCTAAGAAGCGCGGCAATTCCGTAGCGAAGGAGAGAATCCGAAGAGCGCGCGTGCGTTGCACAAACGGCTCTGAAATTAAACGTCGCCGAGCTTTTGTAAAACTCGGACTATCGCGATATTGGCAGGTGCCAATATTACTCGGTGTATAACCTCGAGAGTTCTACAGAGAACGTGGCGTATTAAATAAATGGCCGCCTCGGGCCTTTCATTATCCCCCGCTACTTTGGACGCATTCGTTAGTGGAAAGAGTAAACGTCGGGTCAGACACGTGATTTACTCGCTGTCATTGTCGCGCGCTCGGTACAATCGTATCCGTGGCAAAGCCGTTCGGCTTCGCGTGTTGTTGTATTCTATTTTCATTCCTGTTTTTTTTTTATCCTCTATTCCAGTGTGATTGTTCTCATCACTCGTGCCACGGTTGACACGGCTCTTTTTTTCACGCTCCAATGAAAACACTCTCACATGTCGCATTATTCGAGAAAATCTCGGCGGTGAAAAAGTGAGGTATAACGAGGCTTCTGTTATTTTTTCAGTTTTTCGATCTTTCGAAATTGAATGATCGATGTTTGCTAAACTCGTAAAGTAAACTTTGTGCTCATGAGAGTTAAAAATTCGTTAAAAAAAGAATAGTTGTTTGGAAAATCGTTTATTCAATTATAAATTACATAGAAAAATGTATAGCGACCATTAATTGAGATTCATGAACAACTGTACATATCATAACATTTAGAGCATGTTGGATGTGTACAGTTTGGCAAAACAGCGTTACTAATCGAATTAACTCTTGACTATATGAGAGAATAAAAGTCGTATCATCCATTTACCAGTTTATAAACAGTTGATTGAAAATCACTTCACATCAAACTGAATGTTGTTGATTCGCAATATAAATACATATATCGAAATAAATTAATAGAAACAAAATGTTTGTAAAAACGAAATTGAATATTTTTCTTGGCGTAAAACATGAAAAGGTTTGCATTTAAAACGGTTTTTATCCGCTTCAAAGATACTTGTTCGTAAAATGAAACTTATAACCCAATTCTACCTAGTATAAACGTGCAGTCACGTAACATGCTCGCTTTCTTTCTTAACTGGATTTATACCTTTCGATACCTACAAATGCCAATATTTTCTCTAATTTTTGTTTATTCTCGAATACAAGATGGAATGACAAATAGAGGGGTCGATGATTGTAAGTGGCTTTTGCATGACCTTCACACAATGTACGAGACACCTAGTCTGGTCTGGCGAGCGTAAAACCAACCCGACAAAACCAAAGCGAAGACTAACTGAAACAATCGCGGAATTTCAACCCCTTTCCTTCCCCTGACTAAATGCCGTAGACAAAACGACTATAGTCATGGTACGTATCTCGAAGGTACATATTTCTCCGTCGTTCATATACACGAGTGGCGCAAACGGGAATGAAACGAAGTAGTTTAACCCACATTTAAGCTTCCAGTATAACTCCGCTGTGGCTATAATTGCTTTATGTATCGGAGAGCAAAAGAGTGATATACGACGTCAAACTGAGTACCTACGTATTTCGCGGTTTGTCCTCGTTTTGTTTCCTCTTTAGATTTTTTTCCTATCTTATTTAACTCCATGAGACGCGACAGCTCGCGCACTCTTATGAAATATTACGAACCGGAGTTTGAATTTTCCTCGAATTCGTTCGGAATCGAGAAAGAGAATTCTCTTCTTTGATTTTTTTCTTTATCTTAGGTTTAAAACAGTCGCAAGGTAGAGAGAGAGAGAGAGAGAGAGAGAAAGGAATGAAAGAAAAAGAGAAAGGAGAATCGAAACGATTACAAGGAGATATTGGACCTCGTCGCGTGACGAGATTACCGGCCGGCCAGCGAGAAAGATCGAAGTGAAAAATGGCACCGAGGCTCGTTTTCGTCAAGTTGCAGAGACAGAAAGGAAGAGAGGGGAGAGGGGGAAGGAAAAGAGAGAGTTGAGAGTGTCGCGACTCCTCAATCACGTGACGTCAGATCCACTGAAAATCCAGCCAAGCTCCTCTCGAATCTCCGGACGGGCTACTGGGTGAGAAAACTTCACCACGAGAAGAGCAAAATCGATCCCCGTTTCCTTTATCGGTCTCTCCTGTTCGTCGTTGAATCTTCAACACCTTCCGATTCCCAAGTCAAAGAATTAAAACTGCTTTGGACCTCTCTGATCCAAATAAGCACTGGCTTCATTAATCTATTTAATTTCCACTTCCTTACATTAATCACGGCCATTTTAATTCAAGTATTAGCGTTGACTCTGTTCGAGCCGATTTGATTTTCCACTGGCACATAAGGGAGGGTGGGGCAAAATGGGCACCCATAAAATTTGGGGGCAAAATGGGCACCCTGAAAATTTTTATTAATAACTTAAATTTTATTTTAGTTTAGACAATTCAAATAAAATATCGTATTGTGCTGGTTTTTATTTCATAAGAAATAAATTAACTAAATTAATAATAAATAATTTTAATTATTTGCCTTATTATTAAAAATTTCAGGGTGCCCATTTTGCCCCACATTTTGGATTTTTTTTATTTTAATGGGCACAGTTCATCGATGTTGAATAATAAATAAGGGCATGTAAAGTAGTGTGTCGAGTGAAAAAACGTAAAGATATAACCATTTTTTGCTTAAGGTGCCCATTAAGCCCCTCCTTCCCTTATTTTCTGAACTTTATCTCAAGCTGGTTAATTTCTGTTTCAACTCTGATATTACAATGAAAGTAACTCTTTTTTATGTTTGCAACGAAAAAGCTCCACGAAGGCTGGCATAGAGTCATTCGAAGAATCGAGAAGGATACCATTAGATATCTTCGAGATGAGAGTTGCAATTTTATTTTCGCGTCACGTACGGGTAATAGAGAATCGGTATAACCGATGCCCATTTCCGAATCTTTGCAGGATTTGATGAATGGTGATGCAACAGTTTTGGTTGAAATGGCAAATTTTTTTCTTTCGAGTGGATACGAGGAGGTGGAACTTTTCAGCGAAATATCATTTGAACGATGAATACCGAGGATAAATGACGAAGAGTCGATATTGAGAGAAACGGGCACCAGTTTTATTGCATGGCCTACAGTGTCGATAGTCACGCTTCTCTTATAAAGTCTTCTTAGATGGAAAGTCTTTTTCGGTTGGATATGAAAGCTTTTGACGTCTGTCGAATAGCGATATTGCGTCTCGTCAAGGGCACATTGCGAGGTTTTATTTATATATATACATACATGATGACGATGATTTTCTCATTCCCTTCGATAAATTGTGGGAAAAATTCTTTTCACAGCGGATTAATTTCTCTCTGATACTACTCGTATTTCGTTTTACGATTTCTATGTATATCATGACGAACTTTCTGAACTTTCTTAGAAAAAACCATACTATGAATATATATCTAGTTCGATAATCACTATGAATAGGTCGATAGGTTTTGTCAGAAAAAAAGATGAAAAAAAGAATAATGGAACCTGGATATTCAACATCCAAGATAGATAGGGAAAGTTTTGAAGAAGAGGCTTGGTGAAATATAAAGAGATAGGTGGTTTGTATAATATAATCTTGATATTATACTTTGTTTTCTTTAACATTAACGATAACAAAAAATAATTATGTAACGTATAATCATCTATAAACGTACGATAAATTGTCATTTATTGTGCTTTTAATTTAATTTGTTTCGCATAAAGAGAGTTTAATTAGCGTAAGTAGCTTAATTAGTTAAACATTTCATGCACAATTGCGTTAATTGGTTGGATAACTCGACGGTGCAGGTCGATAAATCGTCGACTTTACTACTTGTGTTGATAAAACTGGGTGGCAGATCCCTGTTGTATCGACGTAAAAGAACTTCCGGTACGGATAATTGACCATACTGTGAAACTGACTTACCGACCCCAGTACCACGTACACCTGCGGCTACAATAGCACTTACCTACAAAAGAGAATTCATGTTAAACATAGCGAATGTGACGGATAAATATTCTACTGTCTAACATCAGCAAGTAGAAAGTAAAAAGTTGAAAGTTGTTAAATGAATATCACTGCCGACTTTTCATGCAGAATACGAAATCTATCAGCCTATGGTCTGATAAATATACCTATGAATAATATTTTAGAATAAAATAGTTGTTATCTATAATACTAACATTATTTAGAAGCATTTACTAATAAGTTGAAAGAATACCGAGAGATGCGAAGCGAAAGAAAATTAAATTTCTGTGATTTATACGAAAGTTCTCAAACATCGCTCTCGCAATTGCTACAACTCTCAGCATTCTCTCATCGGGAACTAAGTTACAACGGCTCCTAAAGGTGTCTCTGTGCAAGAAGGAAAAATTTTAGTGTGAATAATATACCTGCACGACTGCTGGCCCGCGATGCGCCTGTGCAATAGAAACACAAAAATATTACACAGATAGATAGAGATTTCTAAACAAAGATAAATTTGCAAAAAAAAAATAATACAAATTGATAGGAAAGACGAAGAGTGAAGAATAACATTGATTTTTGATATTTAATATTCAAGATAAGTGTCATGCACCAGTTATCGTTTTTAATTAAAAAATCAAAACTTTTGTACAATGAGAAATTTTTTTTTGCTCTTTTATCCAACTATCCTTTGACAATCGACAACTGAAGATTAATGAAGATTGCAATTACAGAGCGAGATATAATCAAAAATGGCAAATATATTTAAATTGGAAACCGTGACCTCGCCCAACTATCTAAGGGTTTCGGAGTTCGATGCGAGTGATAACATCGATCAATGGTATCTACGCGTTCTCTGTAGAACAGCGTGAACCAAATAATAGGAAGAGACGAAAAAGACTGTTTCATTCGATAAAAATTCGATTTCATGATATTGGATTTCGCGTTACATCGATGAAAGGAATTACCGAATAAAAGTAGCAACATAAAAAACTTAAGTAAAAGTATACAAAGTTTCAAATTTAGAATTAAACGAAATGAAGTATTTTTTCCTTTCCTTTTCTTTTCGACTTTCTTCGAGAAAAGAAAACATGAAATTCGTTCATCGATATAGACACAAATACCGATTGGGAAAATCAAATCAACGAAGACTGGATTTTGGTCTCAATATCAGCTGTATTCAAACGAATAAGAATGAGATTCGTAACAATAAATGAATATCAAGTTTAAAACACAAATCCCGGAAGTTTCCATCTGTTTGCTCGAATACACGATATCGCGTATCTCTCAACGATTTCTTACGAATGGAATGGAACAATTTATTAGCCCATACGCGACGACAATAGAAGTATTCGGAGCAACGTCAATTGTCGTGAACGTGCCCAATCCCGTTTGCTCCCTCTCTTTCTCCTTTTATGAACGCGCAACTTCGTTGCGAAAATTCTCGGCAAAATTCACGCTCGATGTAAACTACGCTGGTTATATACATGCGCTGCGCATTCGAAAATAATTGGCGGGACAGCCTTGGCGAACAATGTTGCGGAAGGAAGTATACCAGCGTGACGACAACACGGGTATCTGTTTCATGCTACATTCCCACGATAGTCCAATCTTAATTATTTTTCGCTCGATTGGTCGAGGATCGGTTAGTCCCATCGATTTAGCGTTCGTGCTATTTCAGTGTAGATGACCATGAAAGCTAAGATGATATTTTTTTTTAGCAACGAAAAGAAATGAAAATTTATCGTCGAGAGGAAACCCGATGGCTATGTACGCCACTCAAATACACCGGCCTTGCATCTCATCCTTGTTTCTTCTCACTCGTATACCTCTACTCGAGGTATTTTTACTTCTCCCGTATGATATCTCGCGAAATTTTATTTATCCAACTCTCACGATATTAACAGTATCTACATTTTTTCAATTTCGTTCAATTTGTCATTGTTGACTGTACGAGAAACGAAGCGAATGCCAAAACGAATTTTTCACCGAGAGAAGAGCGATGTTTCTCGTGATGTGAGAATGAATAGAAAGCTCGAATAACGACAAGTGCATTTCACGAATCAAGAGTATATTCTGCATTAACAATAATATATTCCAAAATAATATTATTCCAACTGGCTTTTATAACGATAACGAATGACGCGGATGTGTTGAGAGCGAGTAATCGGAGTACCGTTTATGCACCGCGAAACGAACCTCGCCGAGGCTTAACGAAGTTTCATCGGGGACGACGTATGCGGCACGAAAATTCGCGGAAGATCAAGGCTGCGTTATACGCGCGCTGATTCAACGTGTATAGTTTGTCCTGCGAGCCCGAGAGCTGTGCTCTCCGCGTCGTGTAACTTTACTCCCCACCCCCACATCGAGTAGATTGCACAGGGCGTGTATACCAAAGCGCATCCCCGTGTAAAGTTAATAAGCTCGCAGGAAAAGCTCGATTTTCATGCGCTCGCTCCCGGTTCTACAAGATTGTACGTGAAACGAAGTTTTTCCTCCGCCACTAAAGGTTTAAAGCATTAACGTCAATTCGGCTCTTTTTTCGCGAGATTCGCGTTATCCAGCGATATTATCCATCCGAATTTCTGAATTCTACGACTGAAACTCGATGTGGGTCCATTCTATCCGTATTACCCGTTTTTTCGAGCCAGAACAGTAATTACGACGTACCGTGAATTTTTTCGAATTCGGAGATAAAAAAGGTGGTAGCGAAAAAATATCGGAACAGAATGCACACGCCTATCGGTAGGAGAGATAGAGAGAAAAGTTACGAATCGAGAGAATAATTTTTGACCGCGCTGGTATTTCCCCGGAGATATGAGAAATCAACTGAGAATAGTAGATTGTACAACAATTGCGTAAAGTGAGGGATTTTTTGACGGCGGGAAATTGACTCACGAGCTGATAGCTTTATGATGCATTTACATGAGTACGAGTGCAAAATCAATGCACGAGCCGTAAGGCGAGTGCATTGTGATTTACACGAATACTCATGTTGTTGCATCATAAGCAGAAGCAAGTGAGACAATCACGCCGGTCAAATGTCCCTCACTTGGCACACGAGTTGAACACGATATTTTTTGCAACACCATCATCTAAAGTTCAAACGTTATGTCAACTTTTTTATGATAATAAAGAAGTCCATTTTAATTATAAATTATAATAAAGATTAAAATTTATTACAAATAAATGTTATATTTGTACAATTATGAAAATTAGCTATAATATTTTTTTGCGGTTCATTCACTTGCGAAGATTGTTCAGAATCACGTACATTATTTTCTGGTTTATTCTTTTCGCATGTACTGGATGTCGGTTGGTCCTTAGAACAAGATGCGTTGGAATCGATATGACAATTTTCACGAATTTCTTGTGATAGCGAAATGTCAGGTTTATTGACATGTACATTTTCACTTATTTTCTCGCAGATTCGCTTTTTATTTCCAAGAGAGATTGTTCTATACATATATCCCTCGGCAACTTGATCGGACTTCCACCCTCCATGTCTTTTCAATGTTGTAATATCAACACCAGCGTCAGCAAGGAGTGTTGCTGAAGTCCGTCGAAATGTATGTCCTGTATATAATTCAGGATTTTGCAATTTTAAGTATATTGCAATCTGTTTTGATATATTGCCAATTTTGTTAATGCCCACTGGTTGACACATTTACCTTACCTCATTTACCTTTTTTTTCATTTACCTTATTTACATTTACCTTTCTGGTAATTCAAGAAGAATTTAGGGCAACAACAATCTTTTGGGCGTAGAACCGTGTATTTTTTAATAATTTCATAAAATTCTTCGCTTATAGTGAATGTTCTAGTGATGTGTGTTTTTGTTTGTGTTATTTTAACAATAAATATTTTTGACGCTAGTTCTGTTACATCCGATGCTAAGATATTGCACAATTCTTCTCTCCGAGTTGCTCCAGTAATACCAAATATCAGTATAACCTATAAATTATGAATAATGAGCGATTCATTCAAATTTTCATATATATTTATATATTTCATACTCACTTTCGATAATTAATGTTCATTATCAGGAGCTTCATTCAAAAATTGTTGAATTTCATTATGATTTAGAACTTTTGATTTCTTCGGTTGGTAACCCACATTCTTCTTTTTCAAAAACGCGATCAATTTAGAATATTTATTGATATCCACATTGTTATTCGTCATTATTGTGGACTTCAGCATTGAATAAATGGACCACAACGTTGCAGATTTCAGTGTCTTCGATAAATTATCAAATTATGCTAATAATACGTTTTCGGATAAAGAATTCGTATTTTGTACCATTCTCCAGTCCATCAATTTTTGATATGTTTTCATATATATTGTTTTTGATTTTTCCAGCAACAGATTCAATGATACCGATTTAGCAGTATCAATAAGATTTGGCGGTGTAATTGTTTTTTGTAAATATTGCTCCGTTAGTTGTTAATTAATTATTTATTTGATCACTTGTCTATAACGTTGAATATTTGAATATTCGTATAACTATGATGATCTAATACCTAGATACGGATACCTCCCATAAAAATTTGTCCGCGCGACACCTAGCGGTGAAATATTAAAATCCAACCAAGGCTAATATCATACACAGAAATGTGAAAAAGTCGAAAAATTTATGAAAATAAGAAATGAATAATAAATTTACTTTACGCACACTAGTGCCTAAAATGATTAACAAAAAGTAGTGTCACTACTTTTTCATAATACGTTTGAAAAAGAGTCACTTTACACACATTTTTCAGTGTGTAAAATTGAACTTTAGATGCAGGTGTTGCAAAAAAATTTATATTTTTTTTTTATAAAACAGAGCAGGGGGAGGGTATGGTACAAATCGAGTTGGGCAATTTTCTTGAAGCGAAATTCTAGCGTTTGAATAACGAACGACTGTTTTTGGGGGAAGAGAAGCGAGTGTGGTAATTCATTTGGCCGCTGCCGGGTATGAACGATCTGGCGTTATAATATTCCGGAGCCCTTCTTCCGACCTATCTCAACGCGTTCGAGAATGCACTACCGTTCACACCGCGAATATAGGTCATACCTGCATTTAGGGCAAGCGTAATGTCAAAGGTCGATTTGAATTAGCTCTGTGTGCGTATACCGATTACGCGAAATGAGACAGTAACGCATGGTTCTCTGAATCCGCACGCTGCCAAATCGCCACAGGATTTCAATGATCCCCGTTGAATTAAGTGCAATCGTTTGTTTATGCGTTCATTCGGTACACCAAAGGCTACTATCCATGGATTTAACGTTATATCGAGTTTCGGATAAAAATTTAAAGTCCATGTAGTCCGAGAAAAAATTTTTTGGAAAAAAAAATTATACATCAAATAGCATTTGAATCTCCGCATAACTACCAAGCAGCCGTGGGAGATCAACAAGTGAAATCAACCAATCTCATAGTGTAAGTAAATGGCCTGACCTTCTGGGAGGACCCTCCAGGGTATTAAAAGATAAGTATCGCGTCTGGTGTTTGAATTCAAGCCACGTTTGATCGCAAACTATAACGCGCCTTTCATGCGTCAGAGCTAATTGCTCGATGCCTTCCGTTTTCCTCTTAGCTCGACTTCGAATTCCCGCCGCTACGTGCTCGCGTACATAACTCAGCCCAGAGCGGGTTTTCCATTTCGACGACAAAAGTGCGAAAAATTGATTGCCCGAGGATATCGACTGAGCTTTTGTGCGATAACTCGGTGTAGCACTCTCAGAGAGTTTCACATGCTTTATGACCCGTGATACGAGAAATCCAAAGAGGAAAATCGTTGGATTTTCACTTTAACTTATTTTCTCGTTCCTTAATCGAAGCTTAAATAAATTCGTTTCACTTTTAATATAAAACCGCTGGCTCGAAGTCAATGAGTGGAAAATTCCGAAATTTCGGATATAAAATTAGCGAATAAACCGTTAATCGTATCTCAGGGGTTGATATACGAAAATGATAAAATTACTCAAGTTTATACGATCACGGTCTAATCCACGTGACATTATTATTCTGGGAGGCCGAACGGCCGGCATTGGCGGTAAAAACTTTCCCAATAGGCGTAAAACGATCGACGCGCCGGAAAGTTTCGTTGCTCCGGGTAACGGATGGTTCCTCAACCTAACGATTCGGTTCTCTCTTACTTCTGTGTATCGCGTGTCGGTGAGCTCCCCAGGAGAATCGCCTCGCCCACAACGAACTAATCTACGGCAACATTCCGATGGTGACTTCAGTAAAAATTTATCACCTACATAAATGTTGAAAAATGGATCAGTATTTCTACCATTTTTATTCCAATTTAATTCCAGTCAGTTTTCAATCACTCAATTAATATTTTTCTTCTAAAAAAGTTTCTGTACTCGGATAAAAAAAACCACCAATAGTTAACGAAGCTATCGGTTCATGACTTTCAAATGTTTCGTTTATCGTCGTTTTTGAATTACTGGCCAAATTCCAACTTATCGAACGCGCTCGTAAATAGCAAATTACGGTAATGAAAAAGAAGAGCAATTCTCGAGAAACAATTCGAATTCCCCTGGCGAATTTTGCATTATTTAAACGTGCTCTCGCGCACGAATATCGAACTTCCTGAACGCGCACCTATACCTATTACGTGGTCCTATTCCTCGGGAATTCCGCGTAGCAGCACGGTGAAGACAGAACGTTCTATATACAGATATATCGCATATGTACGCCAGCCCCGAGCGAACGGGCGCGCGTGATCGCGTTAAAACGCATTCCGGGTGACGAGCGGTTGCCATCGGCGACGGACGCCCAAAGGCCATTTCAGTTCTCCCGAAAACCGACTATAAATGAGAAGAGCACGCGACAGAAAGTTCGATCGCTGATTTCAAATTCTCAAATCGAAATTTATGAAAGTAGAAAGAATATTCATTAGATTCGTGTAGGGTTAAAATTCCATTTGATGTCTATTTCAGCCTTTATCTCAAATTACATTCTCAAATTCCCAGTGTTAAAGAAACTACAGCTAGGAGAAGTATATATATTTTTCGAGAATCGTGCACATATCCGACGATCTTTCCATCCAAAGCGCTCTTTCACGCCTGGCCAGCCCTGTGAGCTTTTCGCTCATCCGTTCTCTTTCTCTTCTTTATGATAGGTATAAATTTTTATATACCATGAGAAAAAGTCTCGTGCTACCCATACTGAGTTTATTCTACAATGAGCCCTGCTCTAAAGCCCACGTATCGCGAGTATCAGCGCTGATCGCAAAGTGGGCGAAAAAATCACGAAGCAATTTCGTCGAATAAACAAAAATTGCATTCGATGATCGAAGCTGTGTTGGGACTAGCCTGGTGTGTGTAACAACTCGCGCAATTCTGTAAACCTTGACGTTATCGCGGCGGATTCATCTAAATTTATAAATTTATTTAGCAGAACGATGTCAGCATTATCTTCTACTATAAATAGTTACATTATACTATAGTAGACGCTTATTACATATGGCGTGTTTGAGACCGTCTTAGTAAACCACTCTACTGTCGTAGATATATAGTCGCTTGGAGAACAAACACGGAGAATCAAAGACAAGCTTCGCGTAATATGTTTTTGTTGCAATGGTCGCGTTCACATGTATGCTGCATCCCATTTTCACGAATGAACGATCCTTTAGTGCTGTTCTTCTCACTTGGACGAACAACGCGTTTCGCATTGATCGAGATATGGTGCAAATCTCTCTTAGCAGTATCCTTTAAAATGTCGAAAAAGAAATTCGGAAAAATAGAAGCCCTCGAGGCAAAGAAAAGAGATTTGGCGGAAGAAGATCCTGAAACTACGGGAAAAGAGAGAGCGAGAGAAAGAAGAAGAAAGGTCTCGAATACAAAAAATTTAAAGCCGTAATTCAAGCCATCATTATAGACTACTCAAGTTCCACAGGCTACCTGAGATGAATCAAATGTTAATCCGAAAATGAGAATTAACGTTTCTTTAGATGTAGTAGAAATTGAAAAGTAAAGAAAGACCTTTGATGGAATAATTAATCTTGATTTTACGATATTAAAATTTTGAGCGTGAATGGGGTACTGAAAGAGCTGAATGAGTAAACGAGGCGAGAATTAGTCGTAGCTGTTATTTGGTGTAGGATTTTACGCTAAGATATTTTTTTTGCAGTAGAGCGAAATAAAAATCGTCGGCTCTTGCGAAGAAAGACTCCTTTGTCGCGTTTATATGGTTATTTTTCAACCGGTTTCTTCTCGAGCTTTCATCATCTTTATTTTCATTTCAATTCGTGTGAGTTCCGACTTTTGGATTCTTTTCTCTCTCTCTCTCTCTCTCTTTTTCCTTGCGACTTCATCAAGGTGTATATATATTCTCAAAACAAAAACACGGTTTTCCTTTCACCCACAATAAAAGTAGCCCATTCTTTACCTCCGACCCTCTCGTTCTTGGTGCTATATCTACCACGACCGCTGGATAGACGTCGGAAATAAAACTTTTCTGGCTTTATTAAATGCGCAAACGGTAGGCGCGTAAAGGAGAAGTCTATTGCCGTCGTAAAAAGAAGAGAAAAAAATAACTTTTTCAATATCAGCTATACTCGCGGGTGACGAACGTGAATTCCGGCCACGCTGTAGTCGTCATCGTTAAAATATTCCGTTTTCGGGACTTAGGGATGCCTCTGCAAACGAAACGTCTATTTGGGTAGATGATTATTTTAACTATCAATTCGAAATTTCTCAATGGCTCAAAGTATTACCACTCGTGAGTTCTAATTACCTTCCGCGAATTCTCGGAAAATTGAGAAATTTCGAAATTTTCGCATTCGACGGTCCTGGAAGAGATACGAGAGAGAGACTCGTTTGGATAACGCTCGGATTCGCGCTCGAACAATCACCAGACGAGGACGAAGTTTCGCGGCGGAATCGGGCTGCGCGACTGGGGTTCGCATTTTAGCGGCGAGAGTCGCTTATCTGCGAAGGAAAGTAGAATCCTTCTAATCCTCGCTAGCTGGATCCGGCCGGTGGTTTGGGAAAACGACCGAGAGGGATTGTCGGTGTATATAACCCATACGTTTTTCTCTATAAGTATACTGGGTGATATACTTGGAAGTACCATTTCCTTAATTGGTTCACTCGTTATGAACATGTATTTTTAGTCATTTTTTCAAGAAAGATTTTAGGTAAATGAAACAATTTTTATTAAAAATATATAGAACTGCGATACTGAAAATACACAGAAGCTGAAAGATATCAATGGTTGGAATAGATCGTTAAAAACGAAACATCCCGTATATCTCACTTTTCCGCTGTCGCAGCTTCGAAAGAAATAGCCCAGGTTGTAGTTAATCCACTGAACCTATTAAATCTCCTGGGTGAGATGTATCGCCGAAGCGTTAGCCAAATTTATCACACGGTATCTCGTTCCTATTCGTCTTGGATCTAACCCGGGCAATATCCTGGATGCACATCGCGCAGAGTATAATTACACGGGTTGGAATTAAAAGTCGCGGGCGTTAATTGCAGAAAGGATCGTTCTTTCCTTTCCGCGAGATCACGCCTGGGTTACGCAGTGCGTATACAAAGACAAATTGCTGGTAATCGAAACAGATCCAATTTATCTTGCGACTGAATTTCTCCTTTTCTCTCAGTTTCATGTAAAAGCGAAAGAAAAATGAAGACGTCGCTGTGGGAATTGAAAAGACAGGAAAAAAGCTCGAGAGGTAAGAAAAAGGAGAGAATGTGAATTTCTGTAGGAAATTCGCTCCTCTCAAGTCTCGATGTCTCACCACCAGGATAAACAAATTCAAGCTCGTTCGGTCTGCTCCTTTTCTAAATGTCATCGGGAATCCTTTCCTTGCGGATTAATACTCGTCGATACGGATATAACTTGATTTCCAGCGACTGGTACTTTATCGATTTATCAGTCGCTGGCCTCACGAATTACCATTTAAATTGGATACGACGATATTGCGCTCGCGGATGTCGCAATCATTTCCGCAAATGCGTGTACGTGCTTTCGGTGCACCGTTCGCTGGTCGTTAGTCGATCGAGCACTCATTATTGTGGAGTTTATCGGTCCGCTCCGATGATGGCTCATAAACATATTGTTAATTGTAAGCCCCCGTTATGCTACAATTCACGATTACCGTTCGACAAGCGCGCATTCCCGATTAATACACGCGAGTTCGTACAGATTGGCCTAATGATTCATTAATTATTCCGTAGACAAATGCATCTGGTAATCATTCGTGTTCGACTCTTCGTCTCTTCGAAACTGTTTCGTGAAACTGTTTAATTGCTAAAAAATACGAAGACGAAAGAAAATGAATCATTGCCATAACTATATCGCTTCTATCGACAGCAATATATATTTATCCAAAATTCCGTCATCAAATTGAGTGAATATTTTGAAATAGTTTCGTTTTCGTTCGAGTTTTCGTTTTGGGTAAATACAACGTTGAGGGTAATGGAAAAATTGATAAGTATGAAATCCGTCAAAGTGAATAAAATTCGGGCCACTCGTCGTCTAATTGGAGTACACTGAGCGGAAATCAGCGGCGCGGTTAATTGGGGCGCTTAATATCGCCCAGAGGGATACTTGCTTCTCGAGCCGTAGAGTGCGAGAGTAGGCCTACAGCAACAGGTGGGCTTGTACATTAGGCCGTGCGGTTTGCCGAGCGCGGAAAAAACCTCTGGTAATGCTTACAGTCTATTCGGAATTGCCAATTGCGTAATAACTACCTGAAAACGAGATACTAGAAATTCTACAAGGTTTCATACATCTCGTTTACATTACCTAAATCAAACTGACACGAGATAAATAATAAATACTGAGATCAGAGTAACAATAATTTTATCAATAAGGCTTGATATATCTATGGCCGAAACAAAAATCATGGCAATTGTAATATTAAAGATAACGTTTACTTTCATACTTTTAAAGAAAATACCATTTTCACATAAACAAAATCCGATCGCTTTATGACAATTCCTCGCTGGTGTGTATTCAAATCCTCGTATTTCAGATTGGACAACGTTGGAGATTTTCAACTGTATATATAAACCATATAGGTACGCCACTGGTGTGAGATACGCGCCATGAATAATTCATCGGGAGCGAATACGTATGAAGAAGACAGGAAGGGGCACACAATTATTTGTCACGGAGCTTCGTGAGTAGAGAAAACCGTGTGCAAAAAAAAGTTAGTTTACGGTATATACATGTATATAGTATTACAAATATATATATATAT
>NCVS01001860.1:98760-131055 GCA_003055095.1 Goniozus legneri | reverse complement strand
CGGGACCCTCCCCGGGACGCGACCCCTCGGCTAGCCGGGCCATTTACATCCGCGGGTTCTCGATATCGGAGCTTTTTAAGCCTCGTTTAACCCCAGCCGCGAGGCTCATTTCGGCTAAACTCGTCGAGTATTCGTATTTAGTTAGTCAACCCCGCGAGGCATCCTGGGAAGAGACAAGTGGCGCTTCTCTCTCCCACCCACGCGGCTCCTCTATTTGCGCAGGGCGTTCCCTTCGATGCCGCCTTTCATGTGCTAATCTCCGTTTATTTAATCGGCTTCTAACAACTGCGACGATAAAATTTTGCCAGTAAAAAAACGCGACGGATTACGGCGCCGTTTGTTCAGGTTGTTGTTCGAGGTCAACGCTGCAATACGGAAACAATCGTAAACTCGGCGCTAGATTCCCGGGACTGTGTTAACCTCCAGACTGCCGGAAAGCCGATTTATCGGTTCTGAAAAAAATCATTTCTCTCCTTTAAAAATAACTGTGGATATTCTCCAATAAACATTATTTTATCATGTATAATCATACAGTTAAACCTGAATTAGAGAAAACTGAAAAAACCAGAATTTCTTTCTCGATTGTACTCGCATGCGGAACATTCATAATAAATCTCGTCAAAGCGAGGATCGTAAAATCATAAATATCGATGCTAAAAACCGTCAGTTTCCTGCGAAGCAATTTGCACCTTCCTTGTCGAGCTTTCGCTTGCTCGCGAGTCGATTGCTTTACGAGCCTCGGGAGGATTAAAATTGTCGAATTGAGCATCGTTATGGGTAGTTTGATTAACGCGACCCGGTAATTAAGTCTCCGAAATTGTGCCGTCGCGATTTTCAGTCTTATCTGTTTTATCCGAGGAACCCTTGCCCCCGAATTTTTTATTGTTTGTATCTCAGCACGTGCGCATTGAGATATTAACGCAATTAACGAATTCGTAGACTAAGGTGATTTGATTCGAAGCTAAAGTAATCGCGGTTTGAAGTCGAAGTGATCGAACGAAGTTTAAAAACGCTGAAGTTCATCGTTCGTGTTACTGAAAATCTCACTCCCGAAAAACGTTGTGTTATAATTCATGTATTTAGAAATCCGGTACTCTTTTCAATAATTCATCGAATACGCTTCAAGTTGGATGAAATTCAAATTCATTGAGAAATGAAAGATATTTCCGAATAAATGCATGGAAATTATAGTTCAGACTTAATTCACAGCGAAACAAATCAATACCAATTAAAGAAGGGTAATTGAAAATTATAATTCTTCAAGGAAAAATATTACTAGTAATTAAAAATTGCGTCTGAATCTTTTTATTAATCTTCTTAGGTATATCATTCAAAAACTATTGTTTTTATCGAGTAATTCGAAATTCATTACATCTCGTTGTTCAATTATTCGTAACAAAGTTCACGACTGTGCAATTCTCGAACCTGACTTCTCTCATGTATTTCTCGTCGAAATAGGAAATCTTGTCGTGCTATCAAGAATAGCACTCGAATATTTTAAAAGAAAAAACATTGGTAGGTCTTTATTTTATTAATGAATTGTATCCTTGAAGATGTTTTATCAGAAACAGAGTTACTTCGGGCAGTTAACAAGATCGTACCCATTTTTGAAGAATTTTGACATTTATGATCGACAGGTAAATGGAAACGCGAATAAATAAAAAATATTGAGCTAATATTTTTTTCGATCCTCTATTTGCTATTTAGTCATTCGTACGAGAATATTTTTTGGACAATGACTATGCGTGCATATTGATGTACTGTATGCTCTATTTATCTGTGTGGATTGTCAGTAAAGTGAGTTATTAAATATCGACAAAAAATGAAAATATGTTAATTGCCACTCAAATATGACTCATTAAGAGCTCTCGTGAATTTCCTCTAGGGGATAAAAAAAATAGAAAATTCGAATCGGCAAATGATGGACGTAGTTTCCGAAAATAGATCCGTAAGTAACTTTTTACTTTTACTCGTGCGATATTTCAAAGTTCAATTTCTGTTACGTTATGTCTCCAGAAGATAGAAGATTTGAATACATTAAAGAACAAGAGAGACGAATTCGAAGACACAGTTGTGACAACGGTTGGTATCTGTCAATTTGAAATAATATTTTTCTGAATATATGAAATCAGTATTCATTCTGATTCAAAATTTCGTATTCTTTTCACAGAAGAATGCACAAAAATCGAATGCCGAACGTTTAGAAACAGAGGTTCGAGTTGAGTTGAATATCTCATTGCTCTTTGTCAATTCGTGTGTTTGTTTTAATTTACAGATGAGACGGCTGAGTATGGAAATATTGTCGACTTCTACCAAATTGAGCGAGTTGGAAGCCATTCTCGAAAAAGTTAGTTCTCGCTATATCGAATTCAGTCGTAATGTATTCCCACGTTAAAAATCGCAGATACTTTCCAGAGCAAGCTCAACGAAAAATCCGCTGGCGCGCGAACCGGGTCAAACGAATTCGCCGGTAAGCCGGAGATCGCGCTCGAGAACGTCAAGGTGAGACACCGAGAAATAAAAGAGATCGTCGAGAACGATAACGCGAGACAAACAAATCTCAATGCAAGCGCTAATGGACTAATATTTGCGCATCATTGATTCGAAAGATTCTCGAACCGTCGTTCCCACCGCCACTACCACCGGAGCCTCCGCCGAGGAAATACGGGATCTTCGTCAGCCGACCACCTGAACATCGACGAGCGGCACCACCGTCTGAGAGTTCGTCTCCAGCTACGAAAGCTAGAATCGGTTTTAAGCGGTAGCGCGATCGACGACGCGTTATTTTCGACTCTATATGGTATTGTAACGTTTCGTTAGAATTTTGTAGAATGGTTAAAATACCGTTTTGAAAGTTAGGAATTCATATTCAACGAAATCTTTTTCAGACTAGAAATTTTGTTTGATTTTTCAGCGAGTGGAGTAGACTCGAAAGCGAATGGAGTTGGTAACAAAAGAGCACCTCGTCGCAGGACCAGTTTGGCTTCGAAGTCATCAGCAGATTTTTCTCCAGTTCATCTCTTTCGAGTACTCGCCGAGGAAAATCCTTCTTATGCTATAAATTTGTTGAAATCGGCTCTCGATCTCGATAAAATATCAAAAATCAGTTTACATTTGTAGAAGCTGAAAAGTTGTTTAGACTCAAAACCAAATTTTCCATTTTGCAAAAATTTACACACCAACAGGAATAGATTTCTTCATTAAAACGCTCTTTGAGTTGAAATTGAGTCGAAATACGTGTTTCAATTTCCGCTTGTGCAGCAGAGATAAATCATTTTCTCGAAAATTTATTGCGAAAATGATCAATTTCTTTGTCTCGCGTGTCGGCGAGCCAAGTCTGCGATCTCATTTCGAGACGTCGTGCGGGGTTTTTGCGCGCGCGGCTTTCAAGGTAAACAGCCAACTTTATTTTAGTAACCGGTATACCGGCGGGAAAGATATTCGCGAACGGCCCGTCTCTCGCGACGCGATTCTCGTTGAAAATCGCGAATAACGAGCTTAAAGTCCGTTCAACTCCGCTAATCGCTCTTTCGTGGAAAGAATAGCGATCTCACTTTCACTTCCGAGCCGAGTGCGTACGAAAAAATGACGATGATCGAGCTTGCTCCATTCATCGAATCTCGAAACGATCGGTTCCTTCTAGATTTTTTTTCTCCCCTTGATTTTTCGCCACGGCGTTGTTAACGTTACACTTTCGGCGATATTCGGTCCGCGAATCGGCTGGCGGGGGCTCGGCCGTGTGCGCTCCTATACGCGAGCGTGTAACTTTCACTGACAACTCGTTAGGTCCGCCGCCGTTCGTTTCGAGTCATTCACAGTCATTCCCCGACTCCGGTACATCGCGGTAGCGCGAGCACGCTCGAGACTCCCGCGGCTGTCAACTTCTGTCAACTTCTCTCTCTCTCTCTCTCTCTCTCTCTCTCTCTCTCTCGCCCATTAAATGGCCCCGATAGCAAATATTTGCTCTCTATGAAACGGTGGTGCGTCGAAACAGTTCCCAGTGAATTTCTTTTGGAGTTTCGGTGTTGGAATTTTGTGAGTGAGCAGTGAATCGCGAAATTCGTGTCCAGTTTTTGAGATGTGAGTCGAGGAAACGGCGGAAAGTCGCAACGAGAGCGAAGTACATCGAGAAGAAAGTGGAAGTTCAACGGAGAGTGAGAGTTTCCACGCGCGGCGTGTGCAGCGGCTCTCAACTGCGTCCCGAGACTCCTCTCGCCTTCTACCGTCTGAACGGTGAGCGTGTGAAAAAATTCAGGTTAAGGCTTTGTTTTACGCAATTCATCACTCGTCGAGCGACTCGCCGTTAATTTCCTACGAATATTCGCTTTTAATCAAGCTAGCGAAAAATTCAATCCGCTCTCCGATAATTTACATCGACTATACAAAGCACATGCGCATAAATTTATCGGCTCGCAGCGCGAGCGCCGATTGAATTTAAAATATCTCACCGAAACGTGAGCGTTTCCAATTTTTTTTTTCTCAGTCCCACGACGAGACCCGAGGTACGTACGTTCCTCGATGAATTGCGCGAAACGGCTGGCGTAATCGTGACGTTCGAGGGCAAAAAAAAAGTTCGGTCCCGAGCTACGAGCGGGGATTTTACTAACGTCGGTGCTTTTCAGACCGAGCGATCGTCGAGCCAGGATGGTCGTGGACACGAGCACCGTGCGCTTGGTGATACTGCTGGGCATGTTCCTGGTCTTCGCCGGGGACTACAGCACCATGATCTCGACGATTTTCGGCCGAGGGGCCGACAGCAACGTCACCGCTCAAGGCAAGTCGGCCGAGAGTCAAGACATCGCCAGCCTGCAAAAGAAATTCCTGCCCTCGAGCCTCAAGGACGACGAGGACGAGGTCGAGGCTGGTAAGGATTTTCCAATTTCGAGGACTAACAATGCACGAGTTTCTAAGCAGTGAAAATTTCCGTGTCGAATTTTTATCGAAAAAGTCAGTGTTGAACAAAGAAATTTAATATCGAATAAAATAAAAGAGTTTAAAAGCGTTTCAAGTAAAATTTCTGACAAAATATTTTTGTTTCGTAATTATTCGACATGAAGATTTTAACTGCTATATAAAAATTTTAATTATTCTTCATTAATGCATTTTTACACCGTTTAGAGAACCTTGATTTTTTATCTAAAAACCAGCATCATCATTATTTACGGACAGTGAATAAATTGACCCGTTCGAATAAAAAACAGCCTTGAATCGAGTTTGATATTTCGGCGAATCGATCCGGTGCCCACGCGAGTGCGCCGTTGTGCATTCGAAGTTTATAAAAATTTCGTACGGCCCGATACCTGGGGAAACAAAATCTGTTACTTTTTTTAATTTTCTATCTATCGCGAGAATCGAATTTCACTAGATTCCACGTATCGCGTTCTGTCGCCGAGATGAAAACCGAACGTTATAAATACGAGATCCCTGTGGATAGTCGTGCGTGGACTTTGTAGAAACTCGCCCGCGCTGAGTTCTCGCGCGCTAACATTATAGAGTTTCGCCCAACTGATAGAAACCAGTTTTCAAACGTGAAAATAACATTCGAAAGTCGATCGCGGTGAAATGCGCGTGACTCGGTTTTGCATTCTAATATACGCTCGAATGGAAATATGTCGATTCGAATTACCCTTGCAATTATACATGCGGATAATGCAATTTGCCCCGACTTTTTCCTCGGTGCACGCGAGCGGGAATGTCTAATCTCGAACGTGCCTCGCGAAGAGAACACGACGTTCTCGATCGAACGGCCCTCGATCGATGCCGCGTGACATTGAGTTTTGACTTACAGACCAACGTTACGTCACTGCCGAGCGGATAATATATGCGAGTATGTCCGGATCGCATCCAGACGATTCGTATTCTCGAGCTTAGCGCGTGTTCTCGCGCAGTCGTTACCTGGACTCCGATAAGCGGTACAAGTAAAATGACTCTTCTTCCAGCGATAACGATAATCTTGGAAGTATCGTACAGTAGCTTGGAATTTAAACGAAACAACGTGCAACTGACAGTTGAAAACTCTTTTATCGAATTTCTACTCTAATAATGGGAGCAAAAGTTGTGTAAATTCAAATTTGATTTATACTTAATCTGAAATTTTAATGTAAAAGTTAATTTTGATATAAAATTATGAAAATTAATTTTTTATATAAACTCTTCTAACAACATGGATTTTCCGGTGAGACTTATCCGGTATCGATTGTTTCACAGCAGCGTCGCGTCGAGCGAAGATGCTGACGACGATCAAGACCGCCTGCTTGCCGAAGCTTATCTGCGAGCTCACCTCGTCCGTGCATCGGGATCAGCTGAGCGAGATGGAACGGTCGCTCCTCAATCTGATAAGGTAACACGCTCGATCGCCACGTTTTAATTAACTCCACAGAGCTAACGAGAGAAGTAGCGCCTCGGCTAATCGTTCGCGCGTCACCCGAATTTTTCACGGAACGAATATCTCTGGCTAACACAAGTACGCGCTAACGATACAAGATTAGCTGGCTCGTAAAATTCAAAAGAGATAGCCCCAGGACGAATTCATTAATTATACCGATCACTTTCGACGACCGTTTCGTTTCGTGAAAACGAAAGGTTTCGAAATTCTGAACGAGTCTTATTATTCTCTCAATCGAATGCATCGATATAAATTTGTTCAGTTATCGGAATAGTTACTTAAAAACATGTTTTCAGTACATACAATCATTATCGATTTCTGGAACTATATACACTTTGCCGTTTGTCGAAACCTTTTTAACCGTGAAATGATGATTACCTGCATAAACACTCGATAATTAAAATTTCTCGAGTTTTATCGAATGCAAATTGATATTCAAACATAAATTTCACAGTTTGCCGATGATATTCATTTTGTGGAATTCCGAGACTCGGCTTATAAATACTGTTCAGTTTAACAAGATCACCCTATTCGTCAAGAATACCCGCAGCTTTCGTTCTTAGGCGCTCGCGCTCGCCGTCGAGTCACTTTCGCGACTTTCGTTCGCCATTAAGAACAAGGTTGATAAACTCGTCCGATCGTAATAACAACTCGAGCGGAACTTTTCGGTTCGTCCAGAACGCGCGAGATCGATGAGTCCCGGCGAACAAAAACATTTTTCGCTCGTTGTCTCATTCGCTCAGCGGATCGGGTTTTAATGACCCTACATTTCGCGTTTCGCTGGGGGTGGAAAAAAATTTATATTTTTTTTTGTTGTTGTTTCGGGGCAACACGCCGCTCGATAATTTGAACGGTATTGGCAACGAGGTCGATTAAAAAAATCTGCGAAAACTCGTATCTCTTGGTTTCGGGCGATATACGGTAATCGAAGCGGCAATACGGCGCCGTATTAACCGCGCGTCAGCCGTGCAGCTTCGAAAACAAATTCGGACGGGAATATGACGTTGATTCCCGAGGATTCGACGTCCCGAAAATTGGACGCTCCCCGCGTTTCGCGGAGTAAACCCGACGCGAGCGCGCCTCTCGCGATTATGTAAGTTGACATTAATCGAAAGAAAACGAATTTTTTTCCTCGCCGCGGATCAAACTTTCGTAAACTTGATCGCGATTACGACGCGGCCGTAAAATTTTATTCCTCTCGTCCGGTGCTCCTTCTTTTTTCGCCGAAATTCGGCGCGGGGAAATTCTGCAACAATTGCAAATTCATTTCTCCGCGTGGATTTGCGCGCGGGTTGCGCGCAAAATTGAACGGGCGAGGTAAAATTCGCGCCGCGTGCACACCGCGTATTTCGCAATTTTCGTTTACGATCGGCAGCGCGCGGGCTCGTCGGAAACGCGGCTCGCATTAACCGCTTCCACCCCCGCTGTCCGACGTTATTCGGATAATACAAAGAATTATGTTGCGTGATACTCGACGTTTCCCCGACACTGATTAAAATCAAAGTTGAAATTTCGATGGCGCTCGCCAATGACCGGAAATTCGGCTTTTCTCGTAAATATAACGGTAACTGTAAATGCTCTGTTTAAGTTCTACGCAAAATTTACCTCTCGAAAGATTTTCTTGAAATTTTTGCCACCTCTAGACACCAAAAACTACTTAACTGAAATTGAAATAAATACACAAACTTTGGTAAAAATAATACCGATTTTTTTTTATTGTTAGGAGTGTATACAGTTACGCAAGATGTACCGTTGAGAGTTTTAGAAATATAACGGCAACTCTAAATGCTCTATTTAAGTTCTACGCAAGATTTACCTTTCGTAAGATTTTCTTGAAATTTTCGCCAGCCCTAGAAACTAAAAACTAACCTACATAACTAAAATCTAAATGAGTATACAAACATTGGTAAAAATAAAACCAATTTTTTTTCATTGTCAGGAGCGTACACAGTGACGCAAGAGGTATCGTTAAGTGTTTCAAAAAGGCTGACTGTACCGTCACGATCGAAATGCAACGTGAAAGTTTTGACACTTACGTAATAATCGTCCGAAAACGGAACGGCTCGAGTATCCGTGTTACCTGTTCCACCGTATGGCGCCATAACGTTCTCCCGCTCGACGATGCTTTCCTTTTCACGGGATTATCCAATACCGAGTACTTTCTCCTGGCTGAGCGCGCCAATGACGAAACGCTACGCTCACGATTGATCGGCGAAGCTTCTCGAAGGTTTTCACGCGAGCCGCGTCGAGTTTTTACTCGCGAAATAAACTCCAGTGGAAGTTTCCGTCGCGATCGTTTACAAATTACGAATCGAAGCACCGTCAATTACGAACTATTCCGCTATAAAAATTCATTGTCTCGTTATTCCTCATTCACGTCTCGTTTAAATCATCGAGTTCGTTATACGGTTCTGCTATTCGTCGGACGGGATTCGAGTTCCGGGGGGTTTAAGCGACGAGCGTCGGTAGAGTGGACGTAAAATGAATCAATGGAAAGAAGCTCTTTCGCCGCATTAGAAAGTATAATGAGCCCAAAACGAGCAAACCGTCCGGACGTTAAACTCACTCTTGTTTTCGTTTAACTGCGCGAGATTTTCCTCTACTGGTGCGTGTATGCCATAAAAATCGTATAATTGCGAACGGAACGGGTAAATAAAAAATTGTCTCTTTCTTTTCTCATTGCATATGCGCTCGCCGTGTTGGTCTTAAGTCACCTTTACGATCCACCGTTTCCGTACGTGACTCTCTCGACTCGTTATTCACCGCCAGTGTACTATATATATCCACGAAACTTTCTACGCGAGTTTACTGGTACCTAATTACGCTTGGAGATGCCCCTTGAATCATCCGATTAGGATCTTTCAAATAAGAGGAGTATAAAAACATTGACTCTTCGATATTCGCATCTTTCGAAAAAATATATTTTTCAAATATTTGTCTGAAATGAATTTCAAATTTTATAATCGTACACTGAAAATATAAATTTGTTGAAGCTACTTAATATTTTGTTCTGCAAAATGAATTATTATTTAGTATAAAAAAGAATTATTTAAAATAAAATTAGTATCTTCAATTCAGACATATATTTTGTTGAATGTACTTGATATTTATTTGAACGTATACAAGTAAATATTAGGTATATTCAAATTTTTATCGTCAGTGTGAGAGTAAACTAAACTAAAATCCCAGTGAAAAAACTTTACCCCAGGAGACACACGCCCATTGAAAACCCCCCAATTTAAAATTTCGCGAGGTTCGCCCCCACGCGACCGAGTGGGTGATAATTTTTCGTTCGATTCCCGTCGAATCGTAGCGTTTTTTTCTCTCCCCGTGCAAGCGTGGTATACGATCCGTTTCGAACGGAACCCCGTCACCCGGTCCTTCTCTCTATCTCGCGTCACGTTTAATGTCCCGGAAGGAGCCCGAGCTTTATATTTACTTTTATGCGAGCGTAAACGCCAGCGCGCCACTGACGTTCCTCGATTTTTATTGACGCAGATCGCATCGGGTTAAACCGATCAAGATGGAGAGGCTAAAAAGCCGCTTTGCGTTTATTCGTTATATATCCCCGAACCCCTCGCGGCATTTCGGCGCTGCGGAGTCGTAAATAGGGTGGTATACCTAAAAAGAGAGGGGAGGGACTTCTGCTCTTTCTCTAGCCGGCTGAGAACGTCTTCTTCGGGGTCCATGCGTGACGAAATTGCTCCCCTTTCCGCGCTCTTGGCTCGCCAGAGAAACGAGCTTCGTTATGGCAGAAGCTACCGATCGTTCTTTTTTTTTGCGAGAGACAATACTTTCCTCATTCCTAGTTTATATTTAGAGGAAAGCCCATAACGAGATAGCAAAGAATCGCTGTTTGTCAGGCGTTTACGAGGAAGCGCAAATAATATGCCGGCAAATATGTACATGTTGAACCAGAGAAAGGTGAGTTTCCAGACGGTGATTTCGCTGGGTGTAACCGGATTTTGCTGAGCCGAGCGCCGCAGCCGGTATCGAAAGTAAAAGGCGAGTTACCTTGTGCCTGTTCTACCGTACCCCGCTCTCGCCGCCTACCAGTTGGATGATGTTCACTGCTCGGGAGAATTAGAGAAACACTTGTCGACGCAACGTTTACTTCCAAAAGCTCTGGCTTTGGAATTAAGAGATACAATGAAATTTTGAAATAGCAGTTTGAAAATAGAAAATATTCAATTATTTATTTAAATACAATACTTTTTACCAAAAATACAATAATAGTAGAAAAATCGATCTCAAGGCCATTGTCAACAACATTTCAAATTCTCGTCAACAGTTGTACTATTATAGTATTTTCGTATGAAGTTTTGTGTTGTAAACAAACAATGAAACAGCCTATTGAGAGAATGGTTTTATGACCCTCATTGCATTCATTGGAAATCGGTATTGGAAATAGTTTCTCAATGAAAGTTCCTTTTTGTTTCAGGGACACTAGTTTGAATACGATGGCCGAAGTACCGTCCAGGTATCACTTTGCAGCCCACATGGGTCAACTCATCTCTGGAATCGAAGGTCAAGGCTGCCACAACTTTTACCCGACCTGTCCCTTGGCCGGAGCCAGCGTATTGAACATGATGAAGAAAATCCGAATTCGTTGAGCATCGAACGACCGACGAATCGGCGATATTTATTCTGTGATAACGCAGAAGCTTTTTCGAGACGAAAAGGCCAATTAAGGACAAGCTCGTTGCTCTTTGGCTGATCTGTGATAAAATAAGTTGGATCGAGATCGTAGAGAGAACGACGATATCTACATATATCGGATTATTTTTAATTCCTACGATACGAATTCTAATCGTAATATTAACAAAGTAGAGTATCGTATCGCGCGCTGTCTCATTTTATGCGAGAATCTAAATCCTAAGGATTTAATTGTAATTTAATAAAGCTATTTATTTTTGTACTCTTGTAATTTTAAACTAATGCCACACTACAAGTATCGCAATATTGTATCCAGTAATTGTAAATACAATCTAACTTTGTAAGATATCGAGTAAGAGTTGAGATTGGTTTAATAATAAAAATTTCGCAAATTCGTATTAGGTCAGTTTGTGTTCTTGTAATTTTTCGGATTTGGATTGATCGTCGTTATACCGTACGCGATGTGAAACGTAAGCAGAACGTTTGTCCTCCCAATGAACACCAGACTGTCGCGGTGAAAGCGTGGTAATGCTTTGATATCTTTTATTTCGTAGCTCGCGAAAGTAGGGTTCCACTCCTATTTCGACCTCGAAGAACTTGTTTAACGTCGTTACGATCGCAGTCGAGATGCGAACAATAACATCGGAAGTGCAATTCATCGATCGCAACGGCAAGTGCTGGCAATTACCTCGAAACGAAAGGAAGAAAATTACTCGATATTCCTCGCGAGTGGAAGAGAACGTATAGGTTTTTTGTAAAACCCGCGCAGGCCTTGTTCCGCGCTTGAAAAAAAATCCAATATTATACAATTTCCCGATAATCGAGTACCCGATAGACGGCATCCTCGAGAGGCACGAGCCCACTCTCGTGGTATAATAAATAGGCTCCGTTGGATATTGACTCTCCACCGGGCGAGTGCTTTTCCACAATCTCAGCGACGCTCGTATTTCATAACGGTAGATCCGCGGCGTTGGTTCTCGCAGTCGGAAACGTTATGGTCCGGTATATAAAACAGAAAACGATCGGCGGGAGCTCTCGCGTTCTTTATGTACCCACGTAAATCATCCCTCGCGGGCTACCCACTTAACTGTATCTAAACTTTTCGCTCTCCTTTTTTTTCCTGCTCTTATTTTTATTGAATTGCATTACGATCGTCGTAACGCTCTCGATATACGTTCCCTCTCTCCCTCTCTTTTGCTTTCTCGTATAGAGAGTCTGTACGAATAAAGGGAGGCACGAAACAATTTTCCGTATCTGGCGCGAAAATTACTGTAGAGAGACCCCTCGGTCTCGAAGCCAATTCCCGGGCGGACGTTTCGCGTCGGAGCCTAGAACCGTAAATGCTCGCTTTACCCGGTGCCAAGTGTCCCCCGGTTAGCAGTTAGGCGAGCTCGAGCGCGATACGCTCTCGATGAGTCTCTCTCTCTCTCTCTCTCTCTCTCTCTCTCTTGATCCTAGCAGCAAAAATTATCACGCGATATCGGCCCGAAGCTAGCTCGTCGTCGGCCAGTCGGGCTTTTATCCGTCGTTCTCCGCGCCATTGCCAACTATCGTTTCACGAGGCCCTTCTCGGCCCGCCTCGTTGCACATTCGCCACCCCATTAGCGATTACGAGGAGCCCGCGCTCGAGATTTCGGTTACGGCCCCGATTATTGCGAAACTTCGATGAAATTTGCCCACGTTCGTGAATTTTCTCGGTCTTTTTTTTTTATTCAAACTATGCAGTTCCTGTATTTCGGATCTACAGGGAGTTTCAGTCTGATTCCCGAGTTGAAAAATTTGATTAGCTTTTTAGTCGTATTTAAAATTCTGTATTTTGTTTCATTTCCCAGTCGCGGGTTTCTCATATACAGCTAAAATGCTGATTTTTACATAGTTGGTTTCTTACCATCAACTACGAAACAAAATACAATTTTAAATATGGCCATAAAACCGATGAAATTTTATCTACTCGGGATTAGATTTTTCGTGGTGAATAAATTTAGCTGCTCGTATTTTATTTTTGAAGAAGCAAGACTCGATTTTTACATCTATGTGAGGTAAGCAGATTTCGAAATTCTAAAAATTTTTACAAGAGCTGTGTTTCGAATTGATTCCTAGTATATTGGTACACGATTCCAATTCACCATTCTCAGCCAAACTCTCTAAGAATGGGTCGCGTGTAGTCCAGTGTGTTGGGTCAAATCTAACGTTTTGGCCAGAAAAATAACGAAACACGTATCGCTTAGAATTCGAGATTAACCCCGCTAATACGTGAGCGAGCCTACGTGATTTTTCTACAAAACTCTTTTGGGTGAATTATCTAAGCGTAACGACCTTGACAGGTGCGATAGTTTTCGTAATTGAGGCGTGGTGGATGCATCGGCGGGATCCTCGCGTGTAACGAATGTCGCAACGACTCGCCATTGGTACCGACTAAGTCAGGGGTAGTGGGGTCTCGAATTCACTTTCTCCTCGAACGCGCGAACCGAGTCGCTCAAGTTTCGTTCCTCGTGTAGCATTCACCGACGAGTTTTTACCAAAGAAACAACTTAGACGTCGCGCGTTAGCGGCCGATGTTCAGGACGTGGACGAGTTTGGTGCACGACAGTCGCGCGGTACGTAGTAAAACACTCGAATATGGATACTCTCGTGTCGAGGAAAAGTGAAAGCTCTCAGTGAAAATTCTCATCAAGCCCTTTTCTATTTTCCCAATCCAAGAAACCACACTGAGAATGAAGTTGTCGAGGACGATCGCTCTGTTCGGATGCTACCTGGCGTTGACGCTCGTTTGCGCCGCCCCGAGTCCACAGGAGCCGCTCTTCGAGCTGCCAGTTCAGCTGGTCGGCTTCCCGGTTATCATAGCAGCCGTCAGAATCACGAATTTCGTCAAAAAATTGGCCTACTCTCTTAATCCAGGTACGGAAAAAAATGGGAGAGGACGCTTTTCGAATATTTCCGGCCTATTCCAAGTTTTCTAGCGTCGAATAAAGGCGAAAACAGGAATCGAGTCGTGTAGCGAAAGCGAAAGTGTTCCACTTGCCGGACTCGGCCGGGCACGCGGAACGACCTCTCTCGACGTCCGCGTTGCTATTAGTCTCGTGAAAAATTCCAAAGCCTTCGTGGAATAAAATTAAGATGGGCGCGTTATTTCTTTTTCTTTTCTATAGAGACTTACGCGAGCCGAGCCAGACGATCGTTGCCGATCGTGGATGAGGAAATACTGGACGTTGGACGCGTCGAGAAAAAGTTGATCGAGGAGCTCGGCGACAAAGTTTGCGTCTACGAGAGAATATGCGCGAGGTACGCGATGAAAACGCTCGAGAAGAGGAGCAGAGAGCGCGCCCTTGATTGGGACGTAATATTCAGGTGAGATTTCGCAATTTACATCGTTAGGACTCGATCTGTTGACCTCCGGCTAATTTCTGGCTTAGCAATCAACTTTTTCTTGACCTAATTGTATCATAAATCAAACGGATTGGTCAACGATATCATTTTCATTATGATAACTTCTCCTTCCTAATTGCCGATGCGCGCGGTGTCGTCGAGTGCAATTCGTCGATGCACTAGAAAGCTATAATCACGCAACGTCGACCCTGAAGTTCAGGGCTCCTAGAACTGGTTCCCGTTTGGCCGAGCAGCGCGAGGCTAGATACACGTTCCTAATCCATTAATTTTTTACGTAATACAGTTTGTTTTTTTCGAATCAGTTTTTTGACAAAGTGGTGTCCCAGATTTATCGCTCAGTAAATTAGTACTTCGTTTTCAAAGTTCTGAAAAAACTATCTCACGGTTTATAGTGCAATTTCATTTTTTGTTCGTCGATTAAATACAATTTTAACTTCAAATTATTACATAATTTCAAAGTTGAAAAAAAGGTATTTTGCATTTCGAGACTCGTTTCTCAAATTTTTCGCCAGCCAGTAATTCTGCGATTCATTATTCATTGGCAACGTCAGAATCGTTGAAACTCGAAGGATTTAGGGAGAAAAAAAAGTCGTGCAAACGTCGAGAACGCGCGGACGATAAATCCCGTTGGGTAGGGCAATCGGAAACGCGTCCAGATGCTTTAATGGTACGAGGGCTTTCCGGTCTTGGCTCGGATCGCGAAGATCGGCTAATAGAAATCCGTGTACCCATCCGGCTACCCTTTCCCTCCCCATCGGCTCCTTCGTCTTACACTAAATTCAGTTGTAAGTAACGCCAGGAGCAGATAGCCTTTAATGGCTCCTCCACGGGCGCTCTAATGCATCCTGATAACTCCCCCGCAATCTCTCCCTCTCCTTCCCACTCGCTTCTTCCCTATTTACGGTATCTTCCATCCCTTTTACGACACGCCTGGACAATCGCCGCCAGTGCTGTCGTCTTATCTAAAATTTCCTAATGCCCCGCCACGAGCTCTCGCGAGGTTGAGCTTCTGGAGGCGCTTGTTTCGAAACTCGCGAACACGCGCACTCGCCCGGGGGGATACGAACGGTCACCTAACACCTCAAAGAAATGTCTAAACTCCGCGAAAACATTTTAACGATAATTAAGGAAACCAGATTGTACAATCTGATGTGATTGATTAATCATATCTACTTGTTATTCAAAATATTGATGGTTTACAGTCACGTAATTTTGTACTTTTAGTCACTAACCCATACATTTGATACGACTTACAACAAAGATCGATTAAAAAAGAAAAATGAACGAACGAGGCCCATCAGCTTTTCGTGGAATCATTTTCATAATCTCTCGTTGCTTCTAACGGCTAGAAATATTTTCTTCTTTTCTACTTATTGCAGCGAATATAAATCGTCGCCAAATCCGATGAAGGAGAACTATTTGCTGAGCGTGTTCTTGGGAGACATCATCGGCAGTCCGAGATTGTGTCATCAGCTGGCGAAGCGTGGAAGGGCCTGCGACGAAGCCGGCCTGTCGGATTAACGAGGGCTCACCGAATTCTGTATAGACTGTATATAGACAATTGCCATTTATTATTTAGAGTAAGCTCGTGAATTGAAATGTTCTGGTGCTGAGGATATCAAACTATTTTTTTACATTATTCGATTTTTTAATCGATAACATGCACAGGGTGTAATGAATTCTAGAATATCTGGCTGCAGGAAATTATTAATCTTTCACGTTATTGGATTTTTTAACCAAGAGTATGCACGATGTAAAACGAATTCTGAAATACGACTGTCGAATATCGATTATAAAATTGGGACGATAAATAAAGATGAATATATTTTAGAAATCTTGTCGATGTTATTCAAATGCGATTTATAAAAGATTGGATCTTTCCGAGCGAGCGCGTTAGGTCATACTCGACGACGTCGCGAAAACACACAACACACGCGAGCAGAAGTGAAGCGTGTTGTATATGTAGGTCTACCAAAGTGAGAGAGAGTTGTTCGCGGTGACGTTCCTCCTACCTACGCTAACATTCGAGCATCGATGGAAACCTCACGAACAACATCAGTTTCGAAGAAAGTTTCAGCTGGTGTAGACGCGATATGAGTATCGTTTCCGATCGCGAATTTCGTTCGAGTGCGTGAATTCGTGAAACAAGACTAAAAATTAAATTCCACAAAAAGCGATTTTTTTAAATCAACGAAATAGACAGAGGAAAATGTGGAAAACGTTGGAAATTATTTTGGTTGGCTTCCTCGCATCGAGCTCTGGCATTCAGGTTCGAGAGCAACGCCAATCGAGCTCGGAAACATCGTCCGGCACGAGTTATTGCGATTTCGAGGACCCTCAAAAGGTATACGATGCGAACGATCTACTGCGGTATGTGTCTCTAAATATACTTTCAACCAGTGTTATTACATTTTTTATTCGAACGTAAAGTCTCGTAAATGGAAACGTCTATTGAATTTTCAGCTGCATGAACGATCAAGCGTCGATACTCCTGCGACAACAAACGGGACGAGCGAATGGGGAAAACGACTCGTATTTTTCGCTCCCACAGATGAGCAATTTGTTGTCTCTGCTTTCGGGTTTTACGGGGCAGCAAGGTGGAAACTTTTTGTCCGCACTGAGTCCCAGTTTCGCTGGTGGATTTGTAAGTTTTTATTGTAACATAAATTTATTTTAGGATGGAAAAGGTTAAAAATGAGTAAAAAATAAATAATTGCGATGTTTGTAGCCACAGCAGTCTTCGCCAATTTCCTCGACAAATGCACAGTACGGCTCATCCGGCTTTCCTAGTGGATTGGGAATAAACCTCCTCGATGCGCTCAGCTCTATTTCGCAATACGATGATTTTAAATGCGTGCCGAGAATACTGTGCGAGGTGACGAGTGGTGGGTCGTTGGGAGGACTCAATTATAGGCAGTCATCCAACTACATACAAGATTTTGGAAAAAATGCACTCTTTGGGTGAGTGGAAGAGTAATTCCTAAAAACTTTTCAATTATGTGATTATATTTAATTGCGTGTGTTAATTATATGATATGTACAGGTTATTGACCAGTTTTGACGTAGGCCAAGCATCCCCTCTGTTGAATTTTGGAAGAGCAGCTTTATTGGGGTACACGAACAAAGGAAATTCCGAAAGATGTTACAATCAATACCCTCGTTGTCCTAGAAATCCTAATCAGCTAATTCATTATTTGAACAACTACAATGGCGGGTTCTTCCGATTCTTCAACAGCAGACCAAACTACAATTACTCGCCACAAAATTCGTATTACCATCAAGGTGAGTATCGAAAAGGAAAAGTTGCGAAACGAAAAAGAGAAACGAACGTATGAATCGACCACTTCCAGGAGTCAATACTGGTTACTACAGCGGTAGAGCTGAAAAATTTCCATCGCAGTTGCTCGACAACGAGTCCGACAGAACTGGAACCGGGGAACTGAAATTCGACGATGAAATTCCGAGCGGGAGGCAAAACGACGAAAACACGTTTTTCCCATCGGAGCGAGAACGAAGTCAGTCCGCGAAGTTTGTTTTTCCGAGCGAGAAACAGTCTGGAAGTCGATCAAACTCCAACCTCGTTTTTTACTCCTCGAGAGAAACCGAACGATCGAAGACAGCGAGCTTGAACGATTTTCGGTTCATCCCCAGGGTAATTAATTCGTTAAAATTCAGGAAAAAAACGAGCGAAATCGTCGAGCTATATATTTTTTTTCAGGCTCCGGACGTCGTTTATCCGTCAAATTAATCCATTAAACGCTCGTGGATCCGGAGTTTTACGAGCGGCCATTCCGCGAATGGATTCCCCCGGAAGCCACTTGCCGAAGAGAGTTCAGTCACCTGTCTGTCGGCTCTATGCGAGAGTGAAATTCGAGAGCACTAGCGGCGTATAGCAGTAACACTGAATTAGGCACGCCTGAAATTCGGCAGCCCGAGACACTCGTCAACAGGGGAAATCTCGCCGAATACACGCGTTTCGTCGCTTCCAAACGTCGCTTCGTCTTTACGAACGTTTGCTTAGACCTAATCCATTTGCATAAGAATTAGAAAATTACTTAAATTAAAATGACAAAATGATCGCATGAGAGCGATTTAAAAAAATATCTATTTTTATACATATAACTAATTTATAATTCATATTTATAATTACGAAAAATTTACACTGAAGAAAAAATTGGTTAGATCAACTAAATGTACATTTCTAACTGCCAGAAACGATATTTTGTAAGATGAAAATTTTTTGAACGAGAGATAAATTGATTTATTAAATGTTTCGTTAAGAAGTAAAATTATTATATTTTCTTTTTTGTCGACATTTTTTTCAGTGTATACTAGATACTATATCGAGTGATTTCCTAATTATTTTTCGATGAGTGCATTAACCCGAACTGTACATAATACCACTGCAATAAAATCGAACTGAAAGGAAGAAAAATAGTTGTTTCTCTTTTCTCGGTTTCTTTAGCGGGTTGTGCGATATACAGGCGACAGTACATACGAAACAGGCGGACTGCTTCGCTGTCAGTTGCAACCCCGCTCCTGTTTCTGTCCGAGGCACACGCCCCCTCGAGCCACGCTCGGCTCGGCTAACCCCTCGCGGCGTTCGACGAGCGCGAGTAGAGCGGACGTCCTCCTTTCCCCTCTTAACATCCGACATTAGTCGAATTCGTGAATTATACGCTAGAGCGAATGAAATAATTACACGTTGACTCTTCCGATTTTCCTTTCTTTTTCCCCCCTCTCCCTTCAGCCCCCCTCCCCTCCGCCGAGACTGTTTACCGAGATAATGGAGAGGAGCGGTAATTTTAATTAATTCTCTCCAGTATTTACCTCGGCTCGAGAATTATTTAAAAAAACAAATTCGTTATTCCGGCTTTTATTTCGATAATCCAGCGGGGAGGGGCGTATTAGCGGAGGTGTTATTTTTACGAGCGGTTGACACGTGGCCTTTAGGGCCGCCCGGAGAACGGAACAAAAATGATTGTTACTCGCCGATTCGGGGACTCGATTATCGCCTTCGGTGTGTATTTATCGATCGCGGTGGCGATATGCCCCCGTGAGCCATGACATATTCAGTCAGCATCGTCTAGGGACTGGCATTGACGCGTCAGCCGTATCGTCGCCCCGTGAATTTTCAACCCCCTCCGCTTATATTCCCCGTAAAGCGAGTAAACGCTCGCGCGTTAGAAACCAGCGAGGAGCTTAAGCACCTGGTTACCAGACTAGTTTGCCGACGTTAAAAGCGTCGTTAGAAGCCGTTTTATGGCGTAGCACGGGTGCAACCGCGGCAAACAGTATCGAATGTCCGGAATCGCTGCCTTCCCGCTCGCCGTTAGCCCCCCCCCCCCCCTCCCTCGGGCACTTATATGCACCTATGGCAAATATTGGCGGACCCGCGTCGCCAATCGCGCCCCGATCGAGCCACTAAAAATCCATCCTCGTATCGGGAAGTCGTTAAATTCCCAGCTTCGGGGTGTATTGTGCATGGGAAATAAAGTATTTTCGAATTTAAATATTCGCAAGAAATATTTCGGTCGAGTAGAGTTGTTTAAATAAAAGAAAAACAAACGACTGTTAAATTATTATTATTTATTATTTTGTTATTTATTGTTGCTGTTACAATCATTGTTTCGAATCTAAACAACGCGTCGGGCGAGAGACGGGTAACCTCCGATAGTCTCAATTAATTTAATTATCGGCGAACACGTCGACAGAGGGATGCACCAATCGATGGAGACGCAATCTCGTCGAAGACGACGCATAATCTTCAGCCTATTAGCGGGCCATTATTTTCCGTCGCGTACCGAGACATCAAAGGGGATTTCACCCTGCATTGTATCGTGGCGATAATTCCCCGATATTAGGAGGCCGGGGCTCGGCTTACCGCACCCCAAGTGCCGAAACAAATCCGTACGGAATTGCGAGAGTCTGCGTAGGTTGCACGCTGAGCGAGGAGAAGACCCAACCGGGCTGGAAAAATCGTCCACCGGCTGCAAATCCCCCGTGCTAGGAGTACGCGCAGGTGGATCCGAGACAAGGCAGGTGTGTGACTCTGGTGGTCGACCCAAATCGAATTCACGAATTATCGAGGGTGAATTATATTACGAGGAACGCCCGCTGAGTTTTTGGGGAGCATTTTTTTCTCTGTGTATGACGCCAGGCTGATTATGTCAGGCGCGAAATAAGAGAACGGAACGGGAAACTTATCCCTACTTGGAGCAATCAGTGTCGGATTAACGCACTTGCGTTACTCGTATTCGGTTTTGTTTTTTATCCACTCGAATAAATTTCTGATTTATTGGAGCTCTTTAAGCTCTTTTATGGAGAAGAAAAAGTTTGACCGATGAAATAAATATTGTATATTGTATTGTATTGAAATGATGTTAAATATCACCGAAGAAAAACGATCAAAATATTCTGCTTTCAAAAATAGTAAAATCTCAATTCTCGTATACATTGTCAAGAATAATCTAAGGGGTGACATAATTTCCGCGATCACATTCCATTGATCTCGAGACACAAATCACGGCAGTGTATTAGCTAGTTGTCCGCGCCAGAGGGCACCGAGGAAGACGTAAAATACGATTCCGTATTTACACACATATTCTTCCGGGCGAGCGGATCACAATGGTGGGCCGACTTCTTTCGGATTTCAATACCAGCCAGGCCATCCTTTATTTTCCCTTCGGCCGTGAAGGGTCCCCGATTGAATCCTTGGCACCAAATCCGAGCGAGTCCAATTCGTTCGGTCGTGGAAGAAAAGAGATTCGTGAATATAAGAAGATGCAAGGAGGGGACGACGACGAAGAGCGAAAAACTGACCCCTCGGACGACTCGCGGGATCGAATAATTCGACGAGACTGAAAATTCATGCCTCTCTCGCCACCCGGATCATCCCGATCGAGGGGTCTCGCTATTTCAATGTTGTAAAATCCTCGCGCGTTGGCTGTACGGCCGGGCGTGATTCTTAGCAGATATCGAGGCGTCGACAATGGACCGGCCACCTCTCCCTCTTTCATATCGCGCGTATCCAGATTTTCTTTAAAACCGAGCGACGCGTCGTCGACAGCCGGTGGAATCGATTATCCCGTCGTCCAACCTGATCGATTCGTTCAATAAAGAGGTACATTGTAACGAGCGGGCTCGCAATAAAGCGAATCGTTATTCGGATTCTCTCCCACATGATAATCATCTCGACGCTTGTCGCTGTTTTTTTTTCTTCTCTCTTACCTCGGTACGTGATTTTTTGCTCCCCCGCGCGCGCAGCTCGCTGAATGGAATCATGGGATAATGGGACAGCCCGCACGATATATTCGCTCGATCGATTTTCGAACAGTTCATAAATAAAGCGTTAGGCTGCGGGTTCGCGTGCGACGTCAGTCAGCGACGTTGATTGCGGCATTGACGACACGTGGCGCGGATCAATCGTCGGACGCGTGTCAGTATTTTCGTATCATCGCCCAAGGGCCGCTTCTCCGCTTCGCTCCCATATTACGTTCCCCGTATACCCATTCTGCGGACATCGTGCAAATCCGACGAGAATAACCAAACAGGGAATATGGGTTTTACGTTTTTTAAACAGATCAGAGGATCACGCCCTTTCCCTGCGATATCCTCTCGTCCCGTGCACCGAAAAAAAATCTGCTGGGATTTCGTCGTGTCGGGTGGATTTTAGATGTGAAAATAATGAATTAGCAGCGTTTGAAACTGTTTTAAAACTACAATTACTAAAAAGAAAAACTACAACTATTTAAAACAAAAAATCTAATTTCATCTTTTGAGTAAATTTGTAAAAATATCGATAAAATATATTTTATTTTCGAAATAAAATACTGCTTGGAGCACAACGAAAATTAATTTTTTAATTGAAACCTACGACGCGGAAGAAAGCTGCAGTTTTACATACAAGTAGAAGAACGGAGAAGAACCGTAAATCCATCGGCTCGTAGAGAATCGTAACGACGGCTGATAACTTTCCAAGAAGGAATAATACTAGAGAACGAAGATGTCTGGAAAAGGCGAGACGCGACGTTAGAACGTCGGAGGCCTCGAGCTAATGTGGATAATATGGCGTAAGTGGCGCTACCGTAGGCCACGGCTCGGCAATCTTCGCAAAGCCTGGCTCGAGACGTTTTAGGCGCTGCTCGATTAGATGCTCGTTCCACCTCGACGAGCAAATTCGTCTTCGGGGACGTTACACGAGTTTCTTCGATTTTCTTGTGCCAGGTCGTCGACGCCTCTCGCGCGAAAACAACCTCGCAGCGCAGTAACGGAACGTTTCGGGGCGCCCTCGGTTGTATCGATGGAAACGCTTTGATAACGAGGCGAAATATTCGCTTTGACGTTCGAGAATATGCAAATTTTATACAAGCAAAAATTCTGCAAAATAAAATAACATTACAGCAAAATTGTATAATAATATTGGAAATTACTGTACTATAATAATGTACAATAATAACAAACTACCGATATGAATTTTTGCGATTAAACTAGTTTTAATGTAACCCACGAAACTGCTCATAAAAAAAATTCAGAAATTTTATTCCCTACAGATAGGCCCGTCACTGCTCCCGTTATTTATGCATCGAGTCAAAAAGCGCAAATGCGCTCGGGAAGCGCAGCCGCGTTAATTTCATTCTGGAAACGGCTTAACGGTAAACTCGCGGGAATATTCTATGAGCCGGAGTAGCGAGTAACGTCAGAAGTCGCTCGTTTCCCGTACTCCGGCTAAAAAACAATCGACAGCGAAAATAAAATTCAGCGGTCTTCCGCGTGCGTTATTTTTTCCCCGATAATTGCGGTTTTCTGTGGGTGGAGTGAAAATTTACTAGTCAGGCCGGAGGGATGCCTCGTGAAAGCATCAAGTCGCGCGGAACGCTGGACGCCGGGGGAGGGTCGTAGTCTTTCCTACGACAAGCTAATTATACGTGAAAAAGATCGCTCGAGCCGACTCCTGTCGCTAAACGAAATCGCAAAAATCAATCGTCATGCGGAAAACCTCGCCGGAGTCGACGGCGGTAGTCGTTATCGCGTGATTGGCATTGAAACATATTTACACAATTACTCGAAGAAACGTAATTACGGCGTTGCGCGGGAACGAGGGGAAGCTTGACGTGCGCTGTTCACCGTCATTACCGGCCAATTTGTATAATATCGTTTCAATAGTTTACCGAGCAGCGAGAGCGGCAACGCGAGCCACGAGCGAGACGAGAGAGAGAGAGAGAGAGAGAGAGAGAGAAGAAAATTTCATACAAGGAGACTCTGAGTTTTGCGGGGTGTCGATTGTTCGCCGGGCTCTGACACTTGTCCGCCACTCGAGCGAATCTCGACATCGTCTGTGTGTATATATTTCGTCCTCTTCCTCGGGCAAGCCCCGGTGAATCATTACCCGAACGTGCGCGACGAGATGTAATTCTATGGTGTCAGTGACGTATACGCGGGAGTCTCGCGGCTCGTAATACCGGCCGGGTGTATTATTAAGCCGACAATACAGTTGGGGTTGGGTAGTGGCTGGCCGCGCGCGCGCGTTCCCGACTCTCGAGGGTCGAAATTCGACTCTCGCTCGCACCCCGGCATCATAATAGAGAGACGCGTGTCGCGGCCTCCCGACCTGCCATTTAAAACTCCTATAATTATACGCCTCTCTCTCTTACTATCCGCCGTCGAAGCGGTCAGCACCGGTGTACATACAATAAAAGAAATTTCGAATTACAAAGTGAATTAGTCAGAGTCAATTCTGACTATCCTAGATCGTTTGTACGATTGCTGAAGTTGAGAACTTTACTCGTTCTAATGTCTTTTAGTTTATCTTACTATTTTTGTTGTACTTATAACTCTTGTTGTTCTTATTACTTTTTGCTGTTTTTTTACTTCAGCGCTCTTGCCACTTGTTCATCAATTACGTTAAAAGGAAAACCTCCACGAGCTGTCCACTCGAAATTCCGCTAAAAATTTCTCCAATAATACCCAATAAAAGTTGCCGCGTCCGTAAGTGCGGAACCGGCCAGGATCGATCGAGTATCGTTTCAAACTCGAGCGTATGTTTCATTCCATCCGAAAAAAAGTGGAGAGATTTATCGACTAGGTAGGCCCTCTTTTTTGCGGAGCGTATAAGCGAGAGAGCGACTTTCGTTAGCGATAGCGCGGAAGGGGCTTATCGGTGCCGATTGAAATGGAATTCTTGGCTCGCGAGATCGACGAATTTACGAGCGACTAATCTCGCGCGGGTGTGGAGCTCGTATATCCCCTGCCCCCCTCGCCCTCCCCCTCCGGGATATACGATAACACACGCAGGCGGAATGACAAACGCGAGATCGGCGGCTAAGCCGATTATCCTTTTCCGCACGCGACGCGGCTCTTATTTTCTCCTCGATCTCGCGAGCCCTCCCACGGGACGCGTCGATATCGGGAGCGCGATTATCGCCCCGCTATTAATTATCGCGCTCGATCGCCAGTTTCGCAACTCTCTTCTCTCTTTCGCGCGAGATTATTGCGGCACGTTATAATTACTCGGTAGCCGCGCGGGCGCGAGATGAATACGAGAGCGCTCGCCGTGTGCCGAGTGCCAATCCGACCGTGAACAATCGCCGTGGCCGATCGATCGTATTAATTAACGTGTTTCGCCGCTGGGACTATATGTAGGTGAAAAAGAAATCCCTCGCATCGATTTTCCTCGGACGAGGAGCGAGTTTCGTAAGATTCGAGCACTTATCGTGTACTATCGAGTTTTATGGAATTCCGTAATTTACAGAAAAAGCGAATTAATTACTGAAACTCGTAGTGCATTATCGATCGAGAAAATCGTTAAATTGTGTTTGTTTGCGAATGTTATAATTTCAACTTTTTTGTTCTATTTTCCTCTGCTAAATTACAGACTTAGCTACGAATGTAACTACGAATATCGGAGAACATTTTGATCCATGAATTATGAAACACGTAATAAAACGCCTTAATTTCGTTATCGAGAGAAATACGCTCGATAGAATTTCCCGAACATTAAACCGTCACGGCGCGAAAATCGCCGTGATATGTACGAGCGTTTTCTCGAGCTCGGCTGGGGTGAACGGCGGAGGTGTGAAATCGCTCGAGCCGGGATCGAGTTTTTAGTCGACTACTCGGTACGTGTATATTACAGAGCGGGGAAAGCGTTTTTAATTGCTCGGTTGATTATGCGCCCGATGCGGTTGCTCATTTCTCTTTTCCGGCTGGACTCGCGCCCTCGCCCACGCCTTCTCGTCATTGTTTCGGACGTACCGCGGTGACTCTCTCTCTCTCTCTCCCTCTCTCTCTCTCCCTCCCTCTCCTTCCACCTCCTTGACTTTTTGCCACGGCAATTAATATCACTTCGTAAATAGTACGGTCCCATTAATTATCGCACGGGCGAATTATTCCGGGCATAACTCAACTCTAGCCCTCGTAACTCACCCTCGCGTGTATATCATATATATATGTAGAGCGGATGAGTCCGTGGCTATGCTAATGGCCCGGCGCCGAATGCAAATCGTAGTCGCGCGGGGGCGTGATCTACGAAAACACTCTCTGCGGCGTGTGTGCGCGTGTCGTGTGCGGTGACGAGCGAAATTCGACGTATCGCGCTGGGGAACTTCAAACGAACTATTTGCTTTTTCAATGTTCCTTCGAAAAAAAAATTAGAGGGGTGCTGTGAAAAGTGGATGATTTTGCGAATACAAAGAGAGAAACGATTGTATTGAATATCAACCCTTAACTTTTGAACTTTCGTAACTCTTTGAATAAAATAATATTGATTTCTGTAAGAAACTTTGTATCGATTCTATTGTTTGAGGACGTCTCGAAAAATTTTTATGTATCGTCTGTTGCAAATCATCGCGACCGTAACCAGAAATAACACGAAAATAAGACAATACGAATTCGAGTCGGGGAGGGACGTTATCGTTGCACCTTCTAGAGCTCCTGCGCGGCAATTCGCTAGTCGCGTCTTCCCCCGGAGCTTTCCGAACTTTTCGCTGTTTCGCCGGGACTCTCGCGAGCTCGATCGTTCGAATAATCGTCGCCGCTCGAGGATCAAACTGCGCTTAAAAGTTCGCGCGACTCTCGTAACGGAAAAATCGTATTTTATGAATATGGATAAACTCTTTCGCTTTTACGACGCGACTATGACGTTGGATTCTCCCCCGCTGCTCTCTCTTCTCTTTCTTCTCTTTTAATTTTCATCCGTCCGAACGATTTATTCAAAATTCATGAAGCCTCCACTTCCCGAAATGAACAGCGCGAGCTGTCCTTACTCGAGCAGCGCGGAGGGCCACGATGAATCCTTGAACTAGTTATTCATACACCGGCGTTTCTCGGGTCAACACGAGCCTCCGCGGTCCATGAATCATCGTTTGGACAGGTCGGTGGCTCCCGTGCCAGAGCCATCAACCCGATATATTGCCCTCGGCCAATGTTGAATTTCTACACGTAGACCGAATATCCTGGAAGTACCCTTCAGCCCTTCGTTCTTATCAAATTGAAAAATGGACGGGAATTAATTATACCAACATTTCTATCCGATCTTCTATTCTCCTCTTAATTTTTCTATTTAACCTCTTCATGCATAATGCATAAGAAGATTGAATATTTTTATTGTTCGGAAAGGAACAATGCGACTAAAACAGATTCGTACATCGCTGACTTGAAACTCATTTATAAAAACTTATATTTATACTGCTTCGATTAATTTAAAAATTGAAATGAATCGTTCACATCAGCTATTTTGTATCAAACAATCCAAAATTTTCTTCCGAGTACAATCTCGAAAAAGAACAATAAAAATTGATTTACTCTTGGATCGAGGACGTGACAGGTAGCGCCTCTACGAGTAAATAAGTACGATACAGTTGACTCACTCCAACTAGCGCGCGGTCTTTCTCTTCCCCTCGTTACGAGGTTGTATGTTCAAGAGGCGAGCGCGCGACTCGGCTCGTATCGCTAGACAGCCTGTCGCCGTGCGGCTTTATCGCCTTTTTCTCTCGGTATAGAACGCTATCGTCGAGCCAGTCGTGACGGGACTACGCTCCGATAATGCGATTCATTTCTCCCGGTGCGTCGTCGTATGTCAGGTGCACGCGGATGAAAAAAGCGAGGAAGGTCGGATTAATTCGACTCGATATCACTTCCACAATCGGACATTCCTTCGTAGAAAGCTTTCATCGGTTTTTTGCTATCTCGCGGCAAAAGGAATTGACCATTCTCTATTTTCTTTTTAGATTCGGCAATTCGAAGAATTTTTCATATGAAAATATAGCGAAGAATTAATTGAAGGTATTTCATCGTATACGGAAGAATTCCATTTTTAATGGAATTTATCATATCTTTTATTGTTAGAGCCGAATAATTAACTCGCATGAGTTGACTAAAATTTAATAATCAATGGAATGAAATTTAATTAGCGAATTCCTATCGATGCGCAGCTGTTCGTAGTACGTTTGTTTTTTATATTGTACACAAAGAAAAATGTGCAATACGATTGATAAACACGTAATCATTACTATTTTTCCGTCCTTGTCGATATGGGAACTCCAGCAACGATTCCGATGACTCGACAAGCAAGACGGTTATCGCGCACCGCTCCGGTTACGTCGACGTTGCCAATAATGTTGGTCACTCGTACGTCGTTTCAACGCTGCTTCAGCGTCGACGGAATTCCGTTCTCGATTTTTCAGTTTGCACGTGACGAGTCAAAAATGTTTGCGTTTTTATACTTTTTTATCATTTAATTTTTTCAATTCCGAATTCATAAACATGCATAAGAGGAATTCTATTCATAAAAATTCTCTCGAATGAGCGTATTTTATTATTTCATAGAATATTAGGAATAATAAAACACTTTAAATCTTAAAATAATTGTTCTGAACTTGCATATTATTGAGTCGCGGTGATCCATACGAATTCTTCAAATTCCTCTTTATTCATAGTGCACTATATGCAAATTCTTCCCCGAGATCCATTGAAACGCGTGTATTCATAATTGAAGTTAAATTAAATTACCCACAAATATAATAATCGAACACAGACAGCCAACAATACGTCTGAGAATCCGATCGGATTCTTACGAGAAAGCGAAATCTTTTGCTCGATTTCCCACGCAGGCGCGGCGTTTAGGCGAGCGAGCACGAACAATTAGGCATAATCGATTAAAAACTAGTCTGAAATATTTTCCGGACGACCTGTTACGCGTGCGGAAGGACCTGAGTTTTTAATATATCCGGCGGGCACAATGGGGCTAAGCACCGAGGAGCATATTTCACGGTAGCGCGTTAATATACAGCCGAGTCGATAAAAGGGCTAACCGCTCAATCTCGAAACGCGACACGCGCGCGCGCGCGCGTCCTTTTGTCGCCCGCGTCGATTGTTTCCCGGCCCTTCGTCGCCCCGCGCGTCCAATCGAGCCGCCCGAATGAGTCATTCCGCGCGGGGCAAAAATATCCGCGAAACGGATAATAACGTTCGATTGGTTTGCGAGCACGTATACGAGTACGAATGTAATCTGGTGATTCACTTACTCGCAATTTATCTGTTTTACGCGATCCTTGCAACAGAGCACTTATAGTTGCTTGCCTGCCTCCAACATTGTTGTTCTTTGTCCTTGGCGCGAAAGAACAATCGAACGTTCGTGCGGGTAAAATTGCTTCTGCTGTAAATGGAGATTGACTTCTCTCGTGGAGATTCTTTAGGGCAATTTTGAATTATCGATTTGAACGAATGTCGATTACGTTATTGCTTACCTTTTTCTTAATCGATTTACACTACCGGATTACATAGCACGTTCTTGCGATATAACTATAAAATCGTATACATGTATTTTAAAAAAAACAATCAAAAACAAAAATAAAAATTTATTTTTTCTGTTATGATGGCCAGCTTGCGGTTCCACTGGATATTGTTTTTTTTATTTATTCCCATGCAGATCCCTACACGACAAGCTGGAAGCTCCGAGTGCGAATCCAATAAAATCCAAAATAAAATTTCAATTCTCGTCGCCTGTCCTAATGATTTTTAACTCGGCTGACAGTCTTCGCTCGTAAATCTCTCGTCAAGTCCAACTCGTAGACATTTCACTTACGGTTAGTAACGGCCGCTTCTAATCGCTCTCGTCGAATTACCGGAGTGAGTAATTTCGCGCGCGCCTGCACAAAGGCAGTTTCACTCCTCGGGCGCGGTAAAAATTTCCGCGAGACGGGATAACGGGACTCGATCGAATCGGTACGCGAATGTATGCAAATAGAAATGTAATCTGGTGTCAGCGGCGCGACCAATAATGTCAATCAAACGCACTGGTGGCCGAAAGTCAACAATGGGGAATTGCCGAGCGAGTATATGGCCCGGAGCGAATATGCAGTATGTAAATGTTGTCATATCAATGGGGATCTGCATATGGATGCGCCCTGCGCTGCAGATATACGCGAGCGAGCGAGCGATGACACGCGCTAGCCGCGGCGACATGTGCGCTCGGTTTAGCCCTTCGATCCTGCGGAACCGCGTGCTCCTCTGAATTTTTTTCGAGATCCCACGATCGAATTTTGTTTCGTACAATTGAATCTGTTCTGGATAATCGGAGATAAAAACCTGTTATTTTTTAATTTTCTTGTTGTTCCTTGCGTCTCGTTTGTTTGCGTTCGTTTGTGTCATTCATCAATACACAGTAATTATAAAATGTCTATTTTATATTTTTAGTTTTTTGTAATGATAATGTATTCATTTAGTTCTGTACGGTTTTTGATTTTGTATTTGTTTGTGTTGTTAGTGCGAATAAGCCCAGAGGGGTTTGATATGCACTCAATAAAAAAAAATTGTATATTTCATAGGGTAGAATCAAAATCGAACTGAAAGCTAATAGGCAAGCTAGCAGTGTTTAAAACAAATTACAAGTGTGAAATTCTGCAAACTGTTAGGACAAACGAAGAATATTCTGCATCTGTGCACCACTCAGTAGCCAGTAATCCTGAATCGAGTAGTCCGAGAAAGCAGCGGCTGAGCCGAGTCTCCGATCGCCACGAGGAGACGTCTTGCGGTTCGCATTAGATTCGGAATAGAATCGATGCGTGTATAGTATAGCCCACTGATTGGTTTGTGGTTGCGTCCCTTAGTAATGAGCCGGTCTCGGGAAAGCCATTAGCAGGGAGGCGCTCGGCCAGCCCCGAATCGCGTTAAGCGCTCGTGCGTATAAATTCGACTATGATTAATCGTTAATTATGCGTTTAGGGAAATGGGAACTGGATCGAGGAATGCAATTCGTGTACTCGATTCGTATTTACAACTTTTTTTTTATGCTTCGGCGTGTTTGACATTTATTCGATAAAAAAAATTCAAGTACAATAATAATACGGCGACGATAGTGCCACCGCCGCAATCGACGTTGCATAACGTTTTACGAGATATCGACAACTATATAAAAGTGAAAAAATCTGTACAATGAAAGACATGCGGGTAGCGGAGAGATGTCTCGTCCCTGCACGAGCCTCTGGCGTCGATCGTGCGCGACTCGTGATAGCCGCCCGCCGCGTTAAACCTCAATTTATCACTTGACGATTCTCCGCTGTCAAAAGGCTCGCTTTTTGTCCCTTAATTTTCGGCTTAACACGGGCGGGGCGATGAGGAGTCGTGGACGACGCGAGACGCGCGAGTCGACCGGCGGTCAAGCGCTGGACGCGAGAACAATTCGCACGAAAGATCGATTAAGAAAGAGAAAAAAAAGAAATGTTGGTGATAATTACGCAAGGGTTAAGATTACAATAATAATATAATATAATGTATTTCAAAATAATAAATCAATTAATAATAAATCATTAATCCATATTCGCGTAGCGCTTTAAATCATACACAATAAAATTAATAACATAAAAAATTGTCATAAACTAAAATCAAAAGTATCAATAACATATGGTCTGTAGTGACTTAAGAATAACACAGCATCGTATGATTTGGTCCGGACGCCCAGTGCCCGCGTAATGAGTCTCTCGCTCGGTGAGAGCGCAGACGAAACGGAATCGATCGGTACCGCGGGCACGGAGCGAGTCCTGGAGCCGGTTACACGTTCGTTCAGTGAAATTTCGATTTGACAAAAGAAAATTAACGCATATCAATTTGATCGGATTGTTTGTGAGAAACCTGAACGAAAAGTTTCTACGCTTCCTCTGACAATTTCATCGTAAAATTACAATTGATTCTTCGTGATAACGCATTTTGTCGTATGCAAAAGAGGGCGCCGAGGGGAGAAGGAGCTTGAAATTTTCCAACTTCGGTGAGCATGTGTAAGTAAAGTAAAATACAATAGAAAATAAAGACGGACAAATTGTCGACGATTGCATGCTCTTCAACGTGAATTCGCGTTTCTCGAGGACTGCTACACGATATAAGATAAATCTGTATTAACATATCACGTGATCGCCGTACACCCTTCGCGCGATCATTCGACTGATGAGAGGAGAATTGTCACGCGAAACGAAGCGCTTACAGGCAAACAAAAAAAAAACAAAATAAAAAATATAACCGTAGCAGAATTTCTCGCTAGCCCGGCGGAGACTCGCTTAAAATCTTTTCTCTCCTCCTTTATTTGGTCGCTTCTTTGGATTGGTCTGCTGGACGAAATTTCGTTACGACGGAAGCGCCGTCGGATTTATTTTTACTGTGAAAGTGCAGTTTTGCGTGTCTTCGATCGGTTTTCCCTTTCGTTCTCGATCGAACGATCGAGCGAGCTCTCGATCGGTCGAGCGATGCTCGTTAATAACGCGTTCGCTAAATAAAACGCGCCTGTAACGATAATCAAAGTCCAGACTCTATCACAAGGCGATTGCGAGCTCCGCTCGGGCTTCGAGTTTATCACGTGCGCTTTCGTCGAAATAAAAAAA
>NCVS01001860.1:72570-98738 GCA_003055095.1 Goniozus legneri | reverse complement strand
AAAAAAAGAAGTGAGGGGTTGTAAAATTTCGATCTCATCGTCCTCTTTCTCCCTATCACGCATTCTCTCTATCTTTGCGAGAAAAAAAAAATTGAGTAAGAACCCACTCGAACGGGTCACGACGAACGGATCGCGGCGGTCTATTATGGTCCACGGGACATTTGGCTACAGGTAACGCATTTTATAGGCATTGAGAGTTTACGAGTTTCTCGTTATTTTAAGTGGAATTACACGAACGACGAAATTAGCGTCGATGAGAGTCGGAATGGCTAGACTTGTCGCCTCGAGGCTGAATTTTGACGAGAATTTGGAGTTTTGTCACTTCGAAATCCGCCTCGAGGAACATTTATCGCTTAACAAAGACGGAATTCCAATTGAACACTTGCGATTAAAGGTCAGCGCGTCTCGTTCGCGCGAAACGAGACAGTGACGAGACGAAGAGGGAAAAAAATTGGCACCTGACTGAAGCAACGAGCAATCTCGGATAAAATAGAAACAGTCGTTTATGGCAAATTTGGGCAGTCTGAGCAACGATTACAAAACAAAAAAAAGTTCGCACCCTGTGATTTAAAGAGCAAAATTAAAAGTTGAGTATGTTCGCATCATAATTCCTAATTTAGTCGCACTCAAATTGTCTCATGTTTTAATTCTATTTCGTAGCTAAACATGGTTGTAAAAAAATAAACTTGATTGTACTTCGCTCATTCGGAAATAAAATTTAAACATCGTAGCCTGGCTAATTTTTTTTAAAATTGTTTTACAATAATTTATTATCTGATTTTTGGAATATATTAAGTGATCGTACGATTCGCAAGAAATAATACAAATGATGAAAAAACAAAAGAAATAAAAATTCAATCTCATACATGGAAAATATCGATCATCGAATTAATGAATCTCAATGATTAGTCTGATGAAGACTAGATGATCGCTACTTTACAGCGCCTAGGAATTGGAAGTACAATAATCGTAGTAATAATAATAGTTAATTAATTAATATAATTATAATATTAAAGATAATAATAATAATAATAATAATAATAATAATCGTAATTATTAGTTAATAATAATTGAAACACAATAATTGTCGGTATTCGTTGTCGTGAATCTAGCAAAACCAGTCGTTCAACAACGCTATTTCACGTCAAATATATAATATATCTGTTTTTTCTTTTTATCTAATTGAGGTGCGGTCGGTGAGCGCCAGCGTCGTTCGTTCCGGCGTAGAAAATCATACGTTGGAAAATTAAAGATGGAACATTTTTTATATTATCATTTTCGTTCGTTATTTTTTTTTTCAACAATGCCGTGTGAACGACGCTGGTAGGTAAACTCGCCTAACTATCGATGCCTCTGAGAGATCATTTGAAAGATTCTTACGTAGAGTATTGCAATTACAAACTAATACATACACGCGATTAAAAAAAAACAAACAGAAATAGTACGGGGGGATGAGAAAAAATAAACCGAGAAACGCAACGGCAAGTTTGGTTACAATCGAGCGTGTCTCTGAACTGGGGTTGGTTTTGAGGAAAAAGGGTATTACAATATTCATATGATTATTCATTATAATAATCAGATATTTTATTAATAATTACGAGATCACAGTGACGCTTTGACGCGCAGGGATCTGAGACGAGCGGGCTGCTTTTGGCTCGTGGAATAATTTTCACTCAATTTTTCATCGTTCTTCCTCAGACGAGTCACTCGACTGAAAAGATTGAAATCAGTTTGAAAAATTTTCGACAAATCGAAGCGAAAAGGATTGTTCATTCGAAAAGCTACATCGGCAGCCTGCCCTCTACGATCCGCATTAGTCACAGTTACAGCTTATGTCCCATCGCCCTTTCGAGCAATCTTCACTCACTTAAATTTCGAAAAGACCACCATTTATAAAAATCTCCGCAATACTTCCTCCGGGCTCGCCCATCGAAATATATCCACGACTCTCTTTGCACGGTGCTTTCTTTCGAAACAATATTTGCGGTACTTTTTTTTTCAAATATATCATTTAAAATATATATAATATATATATATATTTATATATATACGCTTCTTCCATTATATATAATATACTTTTATCAGCGCGTTTATCCGTATAATAATTATTACATTCTCAATATGGCTGACCACTACTATCTAAAATGCATCTACTGAGTTTACTGTTCCTAGTTGGCGGTTAACCAAACAAACGAGGGTAAAGAATACAAAAACAAGTGAACCGAGAGGTCGTTTCGCTGTATTACGGCCTCCGAAAGAAGCGGCTATGTACAGACGTCGTTTTTTTTTCTTTCTCGCTCTTATACTTATTCTTATTTCTCTCTATCTCGTCCCTTATTTATTTTACCGCATTCATACCGAACCTCTGTTTAACGCTATCTCGTTCTCCCTATCTACGGAGTAAAAAACTTTAGCGGCCAGCGACCTTTTTAGGCCATAGGCATTTTCGTTTCACCGCGCTGCAGGAAAACTCGAATTTTCCCTCCCACACTTTTACTGGTCGGAACGCTACTTTCTTTTTTGAGAAGCCTCTATCACGACTTTTCGCGTTACGATCGTTCGCTTTTATTAAAATTATCAATGGCTCTTTCTTAGAAACAAGATCCAACGTTTTCCTCTTAAAATATTTATCAGTTAACTTTACTTTCTTTTTAGAAAAATTTTACTTTACCGACAATGGGACTATTGACTTTTCGAAAAGCGCGCCCCCCGACGAGGACGCTTGGCAAGGACTTTATTTCACATTCGAATAAGCGCAACGGGACGAATCACAATATACATAGATATATTTAATATGTTTCTGGGTACTCATACTACTAGATAAAAAAAAAATGGATAAAATCAAGCGAAATTCAAACGATAAAGGAGTAAACTCATAACGAACATCGGCGGATAGAGAGAATTAAGCAAAGAGAATGAAAACAAAGCGACAAGTGAGAAGTAGTGTAAAGAAAAAAAACAGGGGACGAAAAGAAACGATAGAGCTAAGAAGGACACGGGAAATCACACTTTTCCAATGTGCCGTGAGAAATAAAAAAAAAAAATTAGGCAGCCCTTATCGAACGAGGGCGGCACTAAGAGCTAAGCTACCGGAGATCATTTGAAAACTGTCCGCGGGAGTCGCAGCTAGCCAATTCATGATGCTGCGATCCTCGATCTATCGATTATCTACTTTAATTATTTTACGTCGACTTATTACTGATTTATATCTTTCGTTTATTACTTTAGTTAGATTCCTCTATACAATTAAGATATTTTGTTCCCCTCTCGATTTTTTTGGAATACACTCGAATCCATTCAACGCAAGTTATTTACAGGAAAAAAATTAAAAAAAAAAAATAATAGAGAAAATTAAAAAAAAACACAGAGATCGCGCCTTTGAGCGTCTCGCGACAGCGATAGTCGTGCGAGAGAAGAAAGAAGAATTCGCCGCGCTAGTGCGGCGAGCGATCGAGATCGTTTTTTCGCTTGGGCTCGATGTCGCGAGATGGCGCCACCTGGCGGTGTTCTCCGCTACGTGTAGGCCGCTCGAAAGATTCTTTGGCCGGACGAAAAGGCGCGCTTTCAGTTTCTTTTTTTTGTTTCTTATCTACGACAAGCCACGTCGGGTCCTTCTCTACGCGTCGACGAGCGCGAGAGTGCGAGACCGCGAAGTTCGCGCTCTCGCGTTCGCGAGATCACACACTACATTATTTTAAATGCTTTTTTATTTATCCGTAATGAGATCATCATTTGATTATTCGGTTAAGTCCTCTTTGGATCTCGTCCTTGGCTACCCCCTTGTCGCCTCTGACACCCTCTTTTCGGTCCAAATATTCATTTTCTTTTCAACGAACAGCTCGATCGGCTCGTCCGATAAAATTCACGGTGGACCGATAAACGCAACGTTTTCGACGATCGAGAATGCACGTTGCCGGCGAGTTCGTCGCTGTTAAGGCCGTCCCTGATTCCATTAATAATCGATCAAACAATCAGACTTATCGTACAAAAATTCAGAAATCTTTATCAAAGTTTTCAAAAGTCTTATAAAAAATCAACTAGAATACTAAATCCACTATTATCACGAGCATCAGGGACACCCCGTTTCATTCCACGACCACAATGAAGAAAACTCGAGATTCTTTCTCTCGACGGTAAAAAAAACCAGAATGCGAAAATCTTTGGAAACGAATTTCAAGCGAGATCGTCGAACTGCACCCGTGCGTTCTCGATGGGATATCTCAGCGAAGAATACAAATATATATATACTATATAACGTATATAAATCGTTATGCGAATACAAAATACAGTCGCGACGGACAATCGAGGCGGCTATGGTCGCGTCCTCGTTCGCGCGAAATGAAAGATCTTCCTAGCTCGCTAGGAGTTTTTTTTGCGTCTACCTCGTTGTTAATCAATTGATCTGTTCGTTCGGCCGAGTAATCGAGGTGCTTCGTTGTGGTTCGTGGGTCCGTGTAAGCTCACGTGTCGGCTAAGCGGCAGCGGGTTCGCTTCCGCGCCCGTGACTCTGGCGCCGCTCCACCGGGTCTCTTCGGACGTCCTCGGGCGTCGATAGCTGACTGCTCGTTCCGGGTAGCGCATCGTCCGTCGACGACGGACGACGCGTTACCGGACAGGCGTCTCTATCGCAGGCGCGAGACGAGCCTCCAGCCGAGGTAAATGGCCACCGTCGTCCACAGGGTCTCGCGCAGAGGCCCCGGGATCAACATCGAGAGGATGCTGTCCGTCGATGATGGCGGTCTGCTGCTCGGGCTGGGGAAGCCCGCTCCCAGTATCGGTAGTCTCGATTTTTCAATCTCGGCGTCCTGAAACGATAAAATCGACCCAATTTTTTATTTAATTGTACCTAATTAGCGAATTTTGTATAAATTTCCTTCAAGTCGATTCTCCTCGTTCAATTTTTAGAATCAGTGTTTTTCCTTCGTCTGTTAATTCGTTTCCGATCCGGGATTACGCGCTCGAGCCGTTCGCGAGGATTTAGCGACGCGCGAGTCTCCTGGGGTCGAAAAGGCAAGCGGCTGAAGTTCCTAATTGGACCGAATTATCTTTGATCCGGTACCCCCTGCGACTCGAGTCGGCCGCGAAAAATGAGAGAGGGAAAAAGAGGCTTTTTCCTCGAAAGCTTTTCATAGAAGGAAAACCTCGTCGCGGGATCGGTCAATTAAAATTGCTCATTAGCGTCACGGTAATTACGCCGGTAGTTCGAGAATCCTTCCCCGTCGTTCCTATTGTTATAATTATCGCGTTAGCGGCTGTATCGATGGAAACGAGTTCCCCTTTGTTCGTCGCGGCCCGAAAACCGTCGGGCTCGTCGAGACTTCCGATCCCGTATCGTCTTAATCCACGCGAGCGGTAATAAACGCCCCCTGGGAATCCCCGCGTCGAGACGACGACGACGGTTTTATGGGCCATCGTCGGGCTGGTCATCGTTCGATCGGGAGTAGCCGCGGGAAAAGCTCGATGGGAGAGAGGAGAGGGATTATTACACATGACGGAGGGTGCACCGAGTATCCAGTGAGTTACAACCCCACGGGGAGCGTCCTCGTCCGCTGATTGGCTCCCGCAACCTCTCGTACTCCCGGAATTCGGAAACTCGTGTCCGCTCGGTGTCAAAAAGAAAACGATTTGACGAATCGCCGGCGAGTCACCTGTGCGATCGCGCGCGATCTCTCGGCTCGCGAGAACTTTCTCTCCCTTGTATCCAAAGGCCGAGAGTCTACCGGGCGAGTTTATTGCCCGCGGCCCGGAAGAGAACGCCCGGTTGAGAAACGCGCTTTGTCAGAAGGCTCGGCCGATAGAAAAGAAACTCTCTCGCGTGTATACGAGATGGAGCGGCACTCGGCTGGCTTGCAATAAACGTTGTGATTTTTTCAATCCCCGGCGCTCTTTATCTCCGCACTTTTGTTCCCTTCATCCTTCCTTATAGTTGTCCGACTTTTCAGAGTGTATTAAAGAAATCCAGGAGGGGGAGGGGTTATAATTGAAAAGCGGGTGAAACGTTTCGGAAGTACCGGAGAGCTGACCGGTTATAAAGGGACGGTAATCAATGTTTATTACGATAAACGACTATTATCCTTATTATATAAGATTATACGGACGAGTGTGTAAGGATATGGCATAGGAAAATCGCATCTTTTGCAACGAGGGCCGTATCGAGAGTCCTATTCTCGAATACGCCCGGGGATACGCGAAACTACGGTTTCGGGGTGAGCGCGTAGCCGAGTATTAAATCTCGCTCGCGTGCAGCGATATTGATTGTCGATCGAGCAGGGAAACCTTCTAATTCCTAAAGCACGTCTCTCGCGTATACACACCTGCGCGTTATCTCCGATTCTCAATCTCGGTTTGGATTACAATAATATACGCAATGTACGTCGAGTTTAAACGATGAGAGAGGTATACACGTCGTCACGCTGTCTCTCTCTCTCTCTCTCTCTCTCTCTTGCTCGCTCGCTGCACCAACGACCACGAGATAGATTATTGTGCAACGTAATTGCGCGGTCTGCCGTGAAAACGGCCAATCGAGAGTCGCTCGGCAGTTTTGCCGCGGATATAAGAAAAAGTCGATGGAAAACAGAAGTTGCGGTCGATGCTGGCTATACGCAACGCGACAGCTTCGAATTCAAAGAGGAGTAATGTCTCTCGTTTTTTTTTTCAGCCCCTCCTAGTTGGATTTTCTCATTTCGAGCGGCGATAAAAATTAACTCTCGATCGGTCTCTCTTTCCACGGCTCTATCTGTCTCTCTCTCCTTCTGCTCCCGTTGCGCGAGAATTGCAGTGACCAAGAGAGCAAAACTCGAGGCGGTCGTAAACGGCGCGCACGCGAATTATGGAATTGAGACTCTTTTTGCGCGATACCGGGAAGACTCGACAATTTGCCAACTGTCCCTGATTCCGCTGATCGCTACGATTATCCGTTCCGAAAAATTCCCCCTAATGAAGTAATTACGATTCTTTTTTTGCCTCCCCCGCGTAAAATGGAGAGCGCGAGCGGGACTGGATCGTCCGGTCCGAGAGGGCCGATCGATCCGGCGAGAATCACGGGACGCGACGAGAGCGAGATGGATAAAAGAACGGCCGATTGCACGAGATAATTGAAGATAATTTTCTCGAGCTGTAGCCACGACTCGTGTGCGCCGCCATGCCCACTTAACTTTCACGTAAAGGGATGTGGCCACTTAGCCGTTACATGCTCGCTTACTCTCTATGCATATATATAAAACCTTCTCCTGTACGACACGAAGGGCTACGCGAAATGACCGTGTTAGGCAAATTTTTCACAAATTCGTGAATTCTTATTAGGAATCGTATTAGCTAAAAATTTTACTAACAGTTTATCTGTACGTAAAGAGAAAATTGTAACGAAGTGATTATGAAAATTAATATTAGTGTGAAATAACGGTATGTCGTAACCACTTATAATTCTTTTGTCTCACCGATCGAACAAAGTGTCGCGAATGACCGCGTAGAGCCAGCCGAGAACAAACCGTGCAAATTACGTTACGAGTCCCGATCGCTGTTGGTAACCGACACGCCCCAGCCTCGCGATCGCAATACGATCTCGAGGATTTCCCCCCTTCAATTACCGACGCTTAACAGGCGATAATTAGACGCTCTCGGATTGGAGTCCTTTCGAGCGAGAAAAAATGGAAAATCGATCCTCGAGATGAGAAAAATTCGATTCGGAAGAGCCGTACATACTCGATCGAGGAGTTTTGACGAAGCACCACAGGAGCGATACACTCGACGTCTTAACGGCGCCCAGTCGATATTTATTGCGCCCCTGGGGGGGTCTCGATACAACCAAACTCGCGTTTATGGCCTCGCCCCCGCGTTTTTCGGCGCTGACCGTAGGAGCGAACCGAATGGACGATTTCGGCCACTCGGTTTATTATTTCACTTCGGACGCCGTTAAATCGTCGGTTATCGGGATTGGATCTCGCAGTTTCTCTCTCCTCGCGGATCCCCGTGCGAACGACTGCAACTGCCCGACGCCTCGTCCCCTCCGGGGAATAGTTTCGCGACTTTATCGCCCCGATAGGGAGGAGAAAGAGAAACAACCGCGAGCGCGCGGAGAGCGCGAAAATCATTTCGACCCGCGCGTGTTTAACATTCATGGAAAAATTAGCGCGGCGCTCGTTAAAAGCAACCGACTCCGTTTACTGTCCCGTTGGGCCGGCCCGCGAGTCTGCGGAAACGCAAAGTTCGCGGCCGTCTGGATTTTACTCAGTTTCCGTACGTGGGAGAGAGAGAGAGAGAGGGAGAGAGGGAGAGGGCAATTTTACGATGAATAAAAAGCGCCGCGAGCGAAATGGAATTGCGCGTCGTCGAGTGAAAAGTTGCTCGTTCGTTCCCGCGTACGATCCTTCGAGCGTCGCGAAAAAAATTCTCTCTTTTTTTTTACACCTGTTAACGTACCCCGAACGTCGGGATCGCGAAAGCCGTAAACGTTTCGCGTTATGCCTCACGAGTGTACGCGACGCCACGTCGCGACAGTAAAAACCCGGCGGTGATAATTTCAACGTCTGTAATTATCAATATTTTAAAAGGATATACCCCACGAGACGTTACCCCCCACGAGTCTTTATTCATTCGCGTAATCCGGCTAATTATTCAAGTCGATAAAAGGGGATTTGTCGAAAACACTGTTGAAAAGTTTTCCCAACTTTGTGATTATTTATTCAAGGAGAATATCTTGAAACAATTAAATATCGCAAAATATCGAATTATGTGTCGAATTAATACTTGTATTCAAAAACTGATTGACCCTACAGAGAAGACAAAAAAATTCACTGACCTTGGTCTTGGATGCGTGAAAGTCGTCGGCGATGTTCCTGAGGTTGGCGCCCACGCATGCCCACTGGCTCTCGTTGAGGGCCTGGGCGATGCGGTGACCGCAGCAGGTGCCGGTTGCGTTGCAGGTGGCCTCGATCGCGTTGCTCTTCTCCGTCGCCGAGCCCTCGGACGTCAATCGTCGTCGTCTGACGCGAGGCCTCGGGCTCGGTACCGGCGCCGCGCTGCACTCCGGGAATTGGAATGCCGCGTCGCGGGTGGGACTGCTCGGTGCCGAGACGGTTACCTGCGGCGCGGGCGCCGGTAGCTGCTCGACGGCCGAGATCACGAGGTCGGGGAGTGGCACGCGCGCCAGGTCCGAGTCCACGAGGATCACCGGGTGATCCCGGGACAGGCCGCTCTCTCCCGATCTGCGTGGCAAGCGATCTGCAAATAAAATTTTTCACCCATTTACGAAATTGCAATGAGAGAAAGCGAACCGAATTTCAATTGTCTAAGTTAGCGAATCAACAAAGAGCGAATAAATAGCGAAAGAATGGTAAAACAACACCGACCCTGCCCATTTGTCTAAATGGCCATGCCTAAGTACGCCGATTAAAAATCGGTTTCTGAGACAACTCTGCTCTCGAACTTCAAGGGCACTAAACTAGACACAACCTACTGCAACTAAATCTAACGAATATTTTTCAAACTTTGTACGAAAAGATTTGAAATAGAAATACTGCGATTTTAAACCAATGTGGACTATTTCGAACAAATTTCTCAAATTCAAATAAATCTCTCGGTGCAAGCTTTATCGTTTACGAAACTCTTTACGTTCTCTATGACTCGGTAGGTTCGCGAAGGTTAGAACGCTATCGTTCCTATACGGTCTCGTCGAGGCTAGACGAGATTTCGTTATGGCGAAAACGACATTGTTGGTTAATGATCTATCTATAAATTATAACGTACCCGCAGCTGCGCGAGGACTGCGGAAATCGTTCGGCTTTCCTAATACGACTCGTCTCGACCTTGAGCGTTCGAAAAAAAAAATTCAGGGCTGAGAAACTCGCTGGCGGGATCAGCCGAGGGCTGAAATAAACATTTACCGATATTTTCCTCATCGCGCGTGTGGGATGTTCGTATTTCTTTTTTTTTCTCGAATCGCGTTTCGCACACACGCGACAAACAATCCTCCACGCCCGAGGCCTGCATTGTTCGCGCGCACGCGCCGCGCGCTGCTCGCGCTCGCGTCGATGCATCCTTGACATTTCGAGTAAACGTCCGAACGCGCGCGGCTCTTTCACTTGTGCAACGCGAGCCACGCGGCGCGAGCTCGCTCGTGCATCTCGCCACACATCGTCACCTACATTCGATTAGAGACCTCGGCTTGTGTGTTCGCGTCTCGCGCGAAATTCATTGGTGCTTTTTTTTTTCAAGCGCTATCCGCGCATCGATCGGTTCTCCGTAATACACCCGTACTCTATCCTACGCGAAATGTCACTACGCGCTAAAACCGTGAGAAAACGATCGAAAAGCGACAAATCATTGATTATCTCTGTACAGACAACAAAATAATATCAATTAAATATTTTCAGGCGAATCGAATGGCGAAGTTTCGACTGATTTGACATTAAAGCTACTTATATTTTATGTATACCCATATTTCATAATTTTGTTTCTTTAACAACTATTCGTACGAGACAATTTATGGTGTTTAAATAAAACTATTTTTTACAAAGAGTTTCAATTTAACATTTAATTTTGAAAAACCAGCTAATTTGCCCCCTGGTAGCTTTAGAGTTAATATTGTTTTCAATATTTCATTTATTCAATGATGAGTTGCTCTGAGATCGTGATTCACATTACACAACGATCTTTATCGCAATTTCCTAATAACGCAGCGAAAATCTAGAGAGAATTAATCACTCGAAAAAAGCTTTTGACGAAAAAAGAAAGGGTAACTGCTGGCGCATAACTGAAAAGGGCATGAAATTTACAGCAGCTCGAAGGAGAGAGAGAGAGAGAGAGAGAGAGAGAAGGCGATATATAAAAGGCGTTCTCGGTTCGAGCAAAAAGTGCAACGCGCACGTGGCCAACACCCGCATACACTCGCGCGCGACGGCCGCGTCAGTGTGCGCGTATCTACTCGACTGAGCGATTCCGCGTAGAGACAAGGAGAGCGAGGTTCGTGGGGTGCGGAGGGGGATGGAGGAACGAGCGGAGAAGATAATTAAAAGACGAGGATAAGCAAAGTTCGAGACAAAAGGAAGACGAACCGAGTGAAAAATGTAAATAAAACGAAAAAGACCCGAGGGAAAGAGTCGAGAAACGAAAAGCGAGAAGAAAACCAAAAGCCAAAACGGCGCGAAAGCGAGAGAGGAAGAGTTGGAGGGAGGGAGGGAGGGAGAGGGAGAGGGAGAGAGAGAGAGAGAGACATATGCGAGAACGTGAGTCACATGGAGCGCCCTTTGTACATAAGTGCAACGCAACTTGTTACAGTATATGTAACGGGCTACGGGAGAGTGAGCGAGCGACGTGTACATATATATTAGCGACGCTTATGTACGCGGCTCGCGCTGCAGCGAGCGCGCTCAACTGCACAAAGAACCCCTCTCAAGGCCGCGGCAATTGCGCGCGCATAAACGCGAGCCGAGAGAGCGAACGCGATCGAACGCGCGCGCGTGCTTTTTTGTAAGTTTGCGTGTATATACGCGCTTTTACCGCTTTTCCGGAACAATGCGCGACAACGACAACGACGACTTCTCGTATTAGAATTGCGTCGCAGATGCAGCTCGAAAGTTAATCGCTGACTAATCGCGCTCGTTCGAGTCTCGACGCTAAGATTTTAAGCGCTCACACAAATTTCTCGCAGACTCGAATTTTAAGACTTTTTAGAGAATCCTTCGGGATTTGGAGAATCGATTACAAGAGCGGGAGGGGGGAAATCTCGAAACCGAGAGCGCGGTAATTTCTCTCTCGGTCTCGAACGGGCGAGCGTCGTCAGTGCACCGTGGCGACCTCGTTAGCGGCGCTGATTCGATAAAACGACTTAATAGACTCGTAAATCCACGCAACTTTCTCCGCGCACGATCGATCCTTCGCGCATCGCTGGTCAATCGACCGCAATGTTGCAAATCGACTTGTTTGGTCAATTTTAAATATATACACTCACAATAAAAACTGAATTTATTCCATGCAAAGTAAAGTCGATACCGCGAAAATGGGACGGGAATTGGATTTTCGAGAATCCGTCTCGATTTTTTCCTCTCGCCTACACCTTTCACTTTTCATTTTTACTCCCTCGCGGCGGGCATAACAATAAAATCTATCGGCCCAGTTCTTTCGGGTGTCGTTATCCCTTCGCCAAGCTTTTTTTTCCTTATCGCTACCTCGGTAGCCGGGGCGAACGGTGAACGACGGTAATAATCGAGGAGAGTTTCGCCTCTCGCGATGTAAGAGCGCAAATCGATTCGACGAATCGTCGGGAGGCGAATTCCGCGAAGAGGCCAACGATCGACCGCGCCGGTTCTTTCCTCGAGTGCGAGAGAGAGACGGACACACGTGCGAGTTCGTGAGCCGAGGAAATTAAATAAAGCGCCACCGAGTACGACGACGAAACGCCCCCACGGTTTACGCGATTGTCTCGTTTTCCATAACACCTTTTCAGGTTTTATACGACTCGCGACCTCGCCGGGCGCGATAAATTCGTAGAGCGTGATTCGCGCCCATCGTTCACGCCGAATGAAAAGGGAGAGAGAGAGAGAGAGAGAGAAAAAGAGAGACGAGAGACGAAAAAAGAGAAGAGTCGGAGACAAAGAAGTGGAAGCGGGAGAGGTAATACTCGATTCGCGAGCGTTTATTCCTACTCGCCTCTTTTTATCGCCGCTTTTTATTCCGCCTCGCGCCGCAAGGAATCGCTTTTTCGCGCACTCGTAGGCCCTCGGTACCTTCACGGTTATATGGCTCTGTGTTTACATATACATATTTAACTATCCCTTCCTTCAAATTGTACGCGAATATACGAGGAGCGAGTTACGCTGCGCGTTAATCGCGAATCATCGTAATTCGGTAAACGAGTGTTTGATTATTTTTTGTACTCATTAAATTCTTTTATCGATTGAAACTGTGTAATCGTATTTCAAATGTACAAGAATTCGAACGAACGACAAAACTGAAGCGAGTCACGCCACATTGCTGAAAATAAACTCTGATTAGCCCGGAAAGAATGCAAGAAAGGAGTATAGAGCTTCATGAAACCTCTAAAAATTTCAAGAAACCCAGTACACGGCGAAAAAATCGCGGTCTCGGTGTCGAGTCGACGATGAATAATCGAGAGCGTAAAAATAACGTACGGTATCGTCATGTATTTGTATTTTCGCGTAATCGCTCGTAATTCTCGCTGGCGCGCGTAAACCGCCACGCAGTCGACGTAAACTCTCGAAAAACTGGAGTGGGCCTGCATGGGTGCATCGTCTCGATCGCGCGCACGCGAGAAAAGGGGGAGAGGCGAAGGAGAAGAGCGCTCGCGCGCGCACTTTCGACTTTCACGCTCGACGAGATCCCGATGACGAGTCGCGATAAATATAGTGCGAGGAGAGCCACCGTTTCGGTTAATCGCGAACGAAAGGGACTGTGAAGCGGGGCCAAAGATAAAATCGGCCGAATTTCATGAGCCGCTGAATACGCGTGCCCTTATCTAGCCTTGCGAGGAAATGGATTCGGGGCACCGTGAAGAGGATCGAGGAGAGAACTTGTGTTCGAAAATGAGCGTTTGCGCACCTTGAGAAGAAGTTGGGAAGAAATTTTAGCGGAGTGCCTCGAGGGGTTCGGATTTTATAACTTTGAAATTCGCGTCGTTGCGACACGAGGAAAAAGCTTTTAGAATTTATTGCACAATGTTGCTTCGGAATGACTTACAATGACATTTGAGAACGATTCACACTTCAGACGTTATAAATTGTGCTTGTTGTTATCGCACGACGCGGTTATAATTACGACGAGAACCGGCGGTGTGAAAAAAGTTATCGAGTCTGTAGTAACGTAGAGGAGGGAAGGAAAAAATTTCGATTAGATTGGCGGGAGCGAAATAGAGAAGAGGAAAAAGGCGGATGAAAAATTCAACGACTGGTGAGCATTGCACGCGCACGCGCGATAAAATTGTCTTTCCCTTCCTCGCTCTCTATCTCGCGCGGCGGAGCTTTACGATAACGGACGTCGTACGACGCACGATGACGAGAGAGAGGCTCGTCGCTGACAAATGAATTTTTTAAGAAGGCCGCGCGTATCCCCGTCGATCAATCGAGGAAGGAAACTCGGCGGAAGGAAAGGAAAACAATCGAAAATTTTGCAAATTTATCAAGGTGTACTCGCAGAAACTGATCGTCCTATTTAATATTTTTGGTTTACAATTATTGAGTAATGTTAGTCGCTACTTATTAAATAATATCTAACTATAAAATATTAAAAATATAACCGTTTTAGAAACTGATAATGCATACACATCATACTTTTACTACGAACAGTGCAGTCTAATTTAAATTTATAATTTATATTTGTTTTGACTTATCGATTCTTCCTTGACAAAGTCGAAACTGTCGAATTTCTGCGAGTGTATGAAGAAAAATAGATAGAATTTCAAAGTAGGTTCAATGTCGTTTCGCGAATGCGATACCACGACCTTTCGCGCATACCGAGAAGCTCGGTGAGCGATAAGCTTATCGATAGTTCTCTCGACGTGCCTCCCGAGGTAAGAAACACACGGGAGGGGAAGGGAACGAGCTTATATTTAACCGTGCGGTCGGAACCGCAATCGGGATCGGTGCGCTTGTATTTTAGCGCTTTGTGACGAGGGGGAAGTTTTCCGCAAACGTTACACGAGCTTCGGCACGGGACTGCCCACAGCTGTGTCTATAAATAAAGCGAGAGAGCGCGCGAGCCCCCCCCCCCCCCTGATCTGATGCAACCGCAGCGATTTCGCGGGCTCTCCTCGCGCGAAAATTGCCCTTTTCGTTCTCGCGAAAATCACCCGAGAGCCTCGTAAATCACCGCGAGATCAAAGTCCAGACGAGCCTGGGTAAATTCGATAACAATAGTGTTTTAATCTTGTACCCGAAATTGTTCTATCTCTCTTCCGATAAGTACAAATACAAACAATCATACGATAACGTGAAGTGCAAATATTGTAATCGGATTTAGCATTAAAAATTTTCGTACGTAGAATAACTATTGAAAAATAGGTAGGAGATACAAATTTTGATTCGACTAACTAAATCTTCTAATAGAGGAAAAAGTTTCGATCGACGAAATCGAGAATTCACGTGATTCCACGCGAGGTTCTTATCGCGCGCGATGCACCGAGGAGTACGGAAGTACGAGAATTCCGACCTTCGTTCGCGGTTGATACGACGATTCGCCGGCGGTTTCGTGTTTCCGTTTTCATCGAACGTTGTGAACGCACGAAAAACAGGATTTCATCGCTCTCGCGGTATGGAAAAAAAAACCTGTCCCGTGCAGCGTCGCCATCTATCGAGTCGAGTGCGCGATTATCGCGATTTCGCGTCCCGCTTCTACTCCACTTCTCTCTTTATTCGCGAAAGAGCCGCTCTCTCGCAGGGTCACGGCCGGACATCGTCTGCCGGTATTCGCGGGCTGCACGCCCACGCTTACATCTGTCGTGCGAGTAACCTCTCCTCGTTCGTAGTCGAGCGCGCGCACCCCTCGTAAATTCGCGTTTTATTATGCCACGAGTATAACTTATCGCGCTTTACGTCTCCCGCGAATCCGATTCGCGCCTCGAGTCTCTCGTTTCCTACGCGAGAAATGATTTTACAAAGGACCTCAAAACATAGACAAATGCATATCGAATGTGCCAAGAGCTTATCTACACCGTGACATTTGGCTGACAAACTGACGAAACTGCGCTTGTTTATTCCTCACTTGTCAATATTTCATGTTACACGTCATTTTTATTCGTTCGGAGCAACACTTTTTAAATTATAAATCACGAACTAAATTTTATTTCGATTTTGTTACATTTTAGATTTCGGACTTAAGAAAAATTGCATAAGAGTAGTTAAGACGAAAAATCGAGCTGTCACTGACTCAGTCTCGAATATTTTTATCTCAGCACCTCGCGAAGGTCGCACGTTTCTAAGTGGTTATCGACACGAAATTTGGCAATACACTTACAATGCGCTGGACCTAGACGAAATATCTGAACGCTGACTCACGCGGTACAACGACCGGGTTGGAGGTAAACCCGTCCGAATATTTCGCGATTCGGTGCAACACTCGTGACGTCGGTAGGTGTAACAACCTCTGGAAATCCCGAGTTCCGCGACCTCGAATTTTCTACGTTCGGTCGCCACGAAAATAATATCTCGCAGGCCGAAATCGCGAAGCGTAACAACCACGTGTTGCACTCGCACGGAACCGAACGGACGTAAACGCTTAACCATGGACAGCGCAAAGAAATGTCACAAATTTTTTTTTTTTTTACAACTTTTCATTTTATTCACAGGAATATGTGTCTATAGAAACATGCCTTATATTCTACATAAAAATTCATCATTCCTCTATCGGTACAATAATTCACTCCTACATCATTCTAAAAATCATTCTTGCAAATGTACAAAAATTCTCTAGCTAGTATCTCGAATCGCTTATCGTAATTTCAGCTAAGAAGAAAAATCACAACTCGTCGAGCGACTTTCAGCGCGAACCAATCGCGCTCCGTTGTTGCGTCATGCGTTCGAAAAAAGTGGAGAAAAAGATCGGCGAGCGCGGAAAAAAAGAGTCGGAGAGATCGAGCGCCCGCTCTGACCGAGAGGTCTTTTCTTTTCAGCCCACGACATTTTCGCTGGCTCGATTGAAACGCAATAAGGGCCGCTCGGAAGATCCGGAGAGTCGCGCGATCGGAGCCTCGCGTCGCGATTGGACGGCTCGTGCCGAACGCGTCTCGACACGTCAAGCCTCCCGATTCTCGACGCGATCTCTCCGTTTCGTCCGAGCTTTGGCCCCCGTAGCTCGCTGCATCGTTGCTCAGCGATGCCTCTCGAGCATGCTAAGCAACTTGACAGCGAGAACGAACAAGCGACGCGCGGTGCGCAAAAATGATGCATGTAACTCACGATTTCTCGATGGGTGTTGCATGCCGTTGCGGCTGCTTCTTAGGACCTGTTGCAGGGCCTCGTAAAGGTCGAGCATGAGCTGCTCCAGCTGCTGGCTCGGCGGCTCCTCGTCGGATGGCAGCGCGAACGGGACTGCCATTTTTGCTCGCTTTTCGAAATTACGAGAGTTCTAACGAAGTACTCACTTCACGCTTGTAATCTCTCTCACACACAATCGTCCGGTAATATTTGCGAGCTGTTACGAGTCGGGGTTTTTACTCGTACCTGTCACAGAGTTCACACGATATTTTTTCATGCGTCACGTGTCAAAAAACGCGCGCGCTCTCGAATCGAGATTGTTCCTTAGCTAACTCGCTTAGAGCTAACCTACAGTCTATCTCTTCCTCTGCGTTTTAATTCGCAGTATTTTCTTGGTCGGCGCCTTCAAATTCGGTTCCTCGCGACGCTCGATTTCCATAGGTGCTGGCCTGACAGTTTGGCTCCTCGAGCTCGCCGAAACACAAAACGGTCCCGAACTGCAAACAAAACACGCACTGAAAATGCCGCTGAGTCCTCGGTTACGATCGCGCTGCACAAGGGCGAGGTGTATCGAGAACGTCACTTGGTGCCGATCGACTCTAACTCGGCTCGATCACAGAAAATTTCATAAAAAATCCAACAAACACTGTCAACGCTTCTCTCCGCTCGTCGTCGAGGGATCGAAAGAAAAAATTTCAACACTGTTGTCCGTAAAAACTCTCTAGTCTCGCGTATCGAGAAAAATGAGCGATACGAATGAATGCGAACCGAACACGAGATCTCGACTGAGCTTGGCTTGCGAGAAACGCGTCTACTCTCCTCGAGGTCTGGCGTGGTAATGGTTCCGTGCTTTCGCTCGAGTCCACTCGCTACGCACGTCCTGCCTGGCGGCGAGCAACCCGACATCCCCTTCCCCCACCAGCTCGTCCCCTTCGAACCGGAGGGTTACCCGCCGAGGAGAGGGGAGAGTTTTCGAGGAGGTGTGCGCGCGCACGCGGGGGAGCCGGGGTGCCGGGGAAGAGGTAGAACTCGCGCGGTAGTCGAGTGGGGAGAGTGTACGCGCGCGCGAGTCTAATATAAAAGAGAAAAGAGAATAAACGAAACGAGAAGGGAGCGAGAGAGAGAGAGAGAGAGAGAGAGAGGAGGAGGAGAGGGTGTGCGTGGCAACGTTGTACCGCTCGCGCTGTAAATTTACCGGTTAGGGTCAAGTGGGGTAAGAGCGTAAGAGAGGACGCGAAAATCTAAAAACTACTCGCGAATCCGAGGAGGGGGGGGGGGTGCTTTCTAACGAGAGCGAAAAACGATCGCTCGTTAACTCCGATATTTCTATCTCTCTGGTAGATCGTTCTGCGTGCGCTCCGAATTACCATAATTGACGAGACTTATTTTTTTTTCTCTTCGGTAAATGACTAACCGAGTTTCCATTGTTCGACGTCGCGAGAATAATTGCGGTGTTTGCGATTTTTCAATTTCTCCTCCCGCGGGACGTTCGGAAGAAGAGGTGAGATGGAGAAAGAGAGAGAGAGAGAGAGAGAGAGAGAGAGAGTTGAGGAGTAGCGGGCACTGTGTAGCACGTAGCGGTGCACCAAGCAAGCGAGTGAGAAAGAGAGAGAGAGAGGAGTGACTCGTGCGCATGCATATGCACGAGAAGGGTGAGGTGGCGGGACGGGGGAGTAAGGGAGAAAGAGAAAGGGAGGGGAGGGGGCAAGGGAGGAGGAGAGGGGAGCTCTCCGCGAGCGTATCGCGGCTACAAAGTGTTGGTGAAGGCGCGTATGACACGACGGCACGACACTCGAGCGTAACTGCGTAGTTTGGAGCGAGACGCTCCTCGGGGGTAGCTGTACACACCAACTTCGCGCAAACTACGCTTTTTCAAAAGCTCTCCTGTTTCTCCGCTCTCTTGTGTCTCCTTTTTTAACACTAAACTTTGCGTACACCAATTTTATTCGTGTTTTTGCGAACAACTGAAGAAATGTACCATTCTGCGTTTGAATAAAATGTTTTTTTTTTTCAAACTGCTCTGGTTCTACAATTTCTACGTCTTAATTATGAGTTTTTTCAAGATAATTGTAAGTAAATTGAAATTGACAAAGATTGTTAAATATGCGTGTATAGATTGAGACTTTTTAATTAAATGAAATATCGAGAATAAATATTTGGCAAAGTTTGAAAAGTTAGCGTTAAACAAGAATTACGAAAAATCGTGACGGGTTTGGCAATGTTGTTGCGTCAGCATGTAAAAACGTAAAGCGTAAAACGGAAATTATTGTCTCGTGACTATTCGACTGACCCACTTGAATCGAGTGGTTTGACCGATTCGGAGTAACTGCACGTTGACAGCGAGTTCGAGTGGATTAATGGCGTATCGCGGGTAGGGGTGGACATTGTCATTCGATATCGGATTGAAGGAGTTAAAGGCCAGGTGAATCTCGATACATCGAGGGATGACGTTACAGGGAGATGACGTTACCAATACACGCGCGCGCGTACTCACCGCTGCTGGAAATCGGAGTCAATACGCAGGAGCGGCCAGATGCGTCAAGATCGATGTCTATTTCCTCGCCCGTAACAGTTCCGTCCTCCTCGCGATAACGTCCAGCGCACCTGGTGGCGAATACCTGCCGAATGATAAAACACCCGATGAGAAGATCGAACGTGTGGCTCTTCCTTATTTTTTTATGGTAATAAATACTTTCGAGTCGCGCCGGAGCTTCGACGCGATTTATCTTAAAAGCATCGCCGGTGCACCGCGATAACGCGGATTACTCATCGATAAAAATAACTGTCGCGTTAACTGTCCGTTTTTTTTTTTCGCCTATTATTAACCGCTGACAACGTACGCAACTTTGCCTCAGGTATCGACGGGTTTATCGTTATCTCTGATGAAATCGATTACAAGCGCGATCAACGTGGAAAAAATAACCGTGGTCAGTTAGCTACGTCAAAAAAATCGAACCGAACGGTGTTTTAGGAGGTGCACGGTTATCGTGCGACTTGGTGTCGAATAGCGACGACACTCGATACTATCTAATCGCGGTTGATATTTTTCGCACTGATAATAGGCTGATTAATCAAATATTGATTGGTAAATTATCGCAACTATACTCTGCCCCATTTCGAGAGGTACTATTCATACATTGTAGAGTTTCTGCAGTATTTTTAAACAATGTGTCACAAAATTCGCATGTAAATTTTGAGAAACTAACAAACACTTCAAGAACATTTTTTACATATTTTAAAATTTAATTTAGAATACAATTGTCTTTGCGAAATTAACATTGTTTCAATTTTAAAATATTGTAAATTTCATATTCTGCATCTTGTATTCAGTGCAGTATGTCAAAGTCAAATTCCAACACTGAATTTCAACTTTCACGTACTTTTATTAAATATGTATTGTATTAAAAAAGAAATTGAAAAACATTTCTCACGGTGTACATTTATTTATCCATCATAGCGCGATAAGAGAACAACGTACTTTTTCTCCTCTCTCGATCGCCTTCATTTTATTCCACGAAGAGTGTTTCGCATCGTTTGCGAGCACGGTAGCAACGAGATTTAAAACCGGTAGCACCGTACGCTCGCGCACGGGACTGGGTTGTGTATTTTTAGAACGACCACCGCGGTCGCGTGGGCGGATATGCTGGTCACCGGTCCAGGAACTCGGGCTTCTTCGAGTGTCCTGTGCATCCTCCCCCGGCGAAAGGAGGAGGAGGAGGAGGGGGGTCATTCCTATTCCCCCTCATCGACAAATTCGAAGATCGATGCGAAACGATACGAGCGGGCCCACCTCAAATAGATTCAGCCGACCCAATCGGCCGTCCACTTGGTTCTCAATCTCGTTATCTCTCGCATCGTCGTCCCGTTGTTTTATAAAGATTCGTCAACGTGAATATATTTCAACGTCGCGAGCGCGCGCTCTCGGGAATAATCTGGAATCTCGGACGCGTTGTGCGCATACGCGAACGAATTTATCGGATCGAAAAATATTCCTGCGAGGTCTCGTATATAGGCGGGCGTGTGTCAGCGGCACGCGAGTCGTCGTATACGTAAATACACTCGTGCCCGTCGCAAGCCCGGCCCGAGAGAGAGCACGTGTTTGTACGCGCACGCATAAAGGCTTATCGCCCGTTCGTCCTCGTACACCACGCGGCCGGAGACACACATGTGGAACGTTCCTCGATGCGTCGTATTGCTCGGTAATACGATCTCACAATAGCGGAATCGAATAGATAAAAAAAAAAAGGAACTCGTAAATCGCTCCGAGAAGTCAATCACGTACAACGATTTCTTAGAGAAAAAATTCTCACTTTCCGGCCATTCTCAGTTGAAGAAAAAAAAATTTTTGTACTTTTAAGTATTGGAGGACTTGAAAAAATTTTTATTTCCATGATTTTAATAAATTGATAACGAGTTTTATATCATTCCTCTTTCTGGAATATTCGATCGTACGACATTTCTTCGCGCACTATTTATAGAAACATTCTTATCAAGTACGGTTTTTTTAATTATTTTCTATATAAACATCACGCGGTTAAGAAATTTCGATGCGCGCGAGTCAAATCGGGGAGATAACGAGTTTTCTGTAAGAAAATATACTGTGCAGCAGGGTACGCGAACGGAAACGCCCCTAAGCGAAGAAAGGTTTAGAGTTTAAGGTCTCCGGAGCGCCTTAATTATCGGGGCAATTATCGCGGCGGAGAGGAGCGTTATCGTTCGTGTACGTCGCGCGCGACACGCGTCCACCGTGAAACGCGTTCGAACGAGTTTCTTGTTCCCGGGGCATTACAAGCGCACACTGTCACCGTCATTACGAGGTTAACGGCGTGAGTTATTAAATGACGTCTATACCGGGTGCCTGAGAAGAAAAAAACGACGATTATTTCATCAAAGACGCGGAAGAGATTTTCCTTTCGACATGCGCTTTGCTGCATATCCTTTTATGCAAATTAATTAGTAGTTTGAAAAAAGTTGACAAGTCTCCAAGTAGATTTCATCGATAATGCATTTTCGCACGAATGCACCGGTGCATCAAATTTCACAACGACGTATTTCCCCTCGATGGCCAACTTTTCGATATTTCCCTGTTATCTGATAACACTAGGTCATCCGGTATAAATAAATAAAACGTAATTGTTGATTACTCAACGAGGAGTCAGTGTATTAAATGTATCGAGTAGCTTTACAAACGTTACGCGATGTTTCGATCGCAGAGATGACTCGGGCTTATCGCGCGGCCACACGTTACGAATCGCATTTCATATTGGCATTATCGGGTCATTGGTATATTAACCCTCTCTCCACAAAATCCGCGAGTTCATCGAACGCGCGCGCGCTCACTCTCACGGTCCGATTCGCGTATTTTGCAAATAACAATTATTTGCATTACGGATCTCACGCCGCGACGAACAACTCCGAAGTCGTTGTGTATACACGTGGATAGCGATAGCGATTGGAGAAAAAATTTCGAGCACCGAAATAAAAATCCTCGAGAATTTTGTGGTAAAATATTTTCCCAAAGGGCGAATTTTTTTTTATCGATAATCGCAATTGCGCATCATCGGGGCGAGAAATGAAAATAAGCGAGAGATCGAGAAAGAGTTTAGCGAAAAAAAAAAAATAAAGAAAGGAGATGAAGTTTGAACGTTTGCGACTCTTGTTATCGGCGATAAACCAGGCGACACGATAAAGCGTCTCGAAACGCAGTCGACGCGCCCACGTAACACGCACTAGCGTCGGTGCGAGCGATTTCGAGTGTGCAGGACGCAATACTCGCCCATTCGCGCATACACCGCCAAGCTGATATTTCAATTCGATAATATTTTCGGAGTATCCTCCTCGGGATCTTGCGCGCACCGAACGACTCGCGCGATTCCGAGAATCCGACACGATAGGATGGTTTTATATTTGCCTTGCGTTTCTGCGCCCGAGACCCTCGCTCGGCTTTATTACGCACGCGAGAAGGAAAAAGAAAGAAATCGGCGATCGTTTCTCCGCAGCTCGATTTCGAAGCATCCTAGAATCGCATTGTTTATGTTAATGCGATAATAATCGGAGTCGTTAATTCCGCGTAACGGCACGAACGAGAACACCGGATACGTCGGACGCGCGAAGAATAAACATCGGACGACCAGGCCGATAAATCGAATTTTCATCCTGCGCAAATGTTTGCTCGTCTTTTGTCTTCGGCTCGTCCGAGATGGCGAGAGCGAGAGAGGAAAAAAAGGAAGAAAGGAAATCGAGGCTAAGCGAATATCAGGCGAGGCGCGCGTGACGATGATGAAAATCGAAAACGAGAGATAAACGAAGAAAAAAAAAAGGTAAACAATCGTGGGGAGCGGAAGTGCAGGGGAGTCCGCGCGGATGTGGCGAGACGTCGGAACTTCACCGTCGCGCGCTTTTGCAATCTCGTGGTTTTTCTAAGCGAGCTCGGCTAACGCACTCGAATAGACAAAACAGGCGCATTAACTCGTTACTGCGTCGCGATATCTGTTTTTTTCGCTCTTTATTTTTTTCCGTGTTTTCATTTTACTAGACCGCACGCCGTACAACCGCCATGGGGAAAAACGCGAGCTTTCGGAGTCGCGAGTGCGAGTACGCGGATCGATAAGGTCGCGCGTACGCAGGGACGCCTAAACAGGAAATAATAATTAGGTCATTGATTTGTCACCGTAGGATGCCGTTCCGGTAATCGAATTGGATCAAGGTCGAGTCTTCGACGATGCTTGGATTTTCCCAAACGTAATTTTTGTCTTCCGCTTGTGAAATGTGGGCTTCCAATTAGGCCAGAAAATATTCTACTTGACGAGAAAGAAGAATCTTCGAGTACAAAGGGTTAAAATTAAATTCAAAATAAATTTAAATTCACTTTATTCGGTGAATGCATTCGTTAATTTAAAGTTTAAATGTCCAAAAAACGAATACAATTTTTATAAGAAAATCAAGTTCTTTTGTATCGAATTAAAAAAATGATTATTCCAAAATATTCAATTTATATTCTAATACCTTCTCTTCGTCCTACACCACAAACAATAAACTGAAAAGGGTGTACGTGACAGATCATAGGGAAAGGAGAAACCTTTTCAACCTTGAAGCGTTACAGATATCTCTGAACGAATGGGCGTTCGAGAGTCGAATCGTACGATTTGGCGGGGAGAACGAGCGAGATAGAAAATTGACGCGGCGAACAAACGATCGAGTGACTAAGCTCTATGCAGGTGTCGCGTGTAGGTGCACCACAGCGTACGATGCAATTTTATCGCGGTAGTGGTAGCACGGAACTCGCGAGATAAGTCAGACTCGTCCATGAGCCGTCGCCAAGGTCCACGATGAGCCGCATTGGGACAAAAGCGTGTCATCCGCGAGCCATCGAGCTTTGCGCGCACAATGCCACGCCGAGCGATAACCTCGGAAATGCTGCAACTTGTTGCGTTCGCGTTACCGTGTAACTCAATGTCAACGCACCTGTCGCATAATTGATTTTTCTCCTTCGAGCTCATTTACGATCTCGGTGTTTTTGTTCCGTCTGTTTTTTTTTTCGCACGCGTACCGAGAACCGCTCCGTTTTGCGAAAAGTGCGATTTAATATTTAAATACTCCGGTCCGTTTGTTTTTACCCGCATTACACCGAACTGGCTTTTTTGTTACGGCGCGTAGAAGAAACAGCGCGATTTTTCGAACCGAGCGATTTAATTCGCTATTTAAACTGCTCCGAGTGACCTTCAACTCATCGGAAACTAAATAGATCGTGATTCATAGATTATTCACGGAAATTCAGGTACGGTGTTTGTTGTTTTTTCAGTGTTGTGGCGCGGTTGTGGAGAGGTTACCACGGGTAGTCTACGCGCGATTAATTACGCACTTACGGTAGGCGCGAAATTCTATCAAAAACGATCGATTCGCGATCGCGTAATCGATTCGATAATTCGTAATCGATGAATCGCTACGCGGAAGACGAACCGAAATTCAAGGGAAGAAGCACTCACCGAATTCCTGTTATCGGCTCGCTGTGTGATAAAACTGGGAAACACTGATTATCGGCAGACGTCCGTGCGCCGTGAGGTCTAATTGTCGAATTGACAATCGGATCATGAGCTCTCGCTTCGCGTAGGGTTGGTGCGAAGTGGTGGGGAAAATACCGCTCGGCACGCGCCTTCGTTACTCCTCCGACGGCGATACGAGCGAGGAACACGCGATCTCGTCACCGGTGGCCAATCGTAGTCCGTCCTCTTCCCGCCACAATTCTCGGGATGAGTCATACGGAGCTCGGAGCACCCGAACTCGAAAATTTTTCTTTTTTTTCTCAATCTCATTTCGTGTACGTATAGAAACACGTGTACCTGTGTGTACGTGCGAGCGAGGGGAATCGTCTACGTCGACAATTGTGGGCGGAGCTTGACTCTCGAGGCGAGGTGGCGCGATCGCGAAAGACTTTCGACGTGCGATACGAGTGGCTTCTACACGCATTTTGCGATAATATTTTTAATTACGAATGATCGCGTCACGGTAACCGCGTACCGTTAACGCGCAACGTGAACATTTTGCCGTTCCTCTTTTTTTTCTCGCTCGAAAAGATTAGTGTAAATTGAATGTAATTCTACAAGCTAGTTGGTATATTTACATCGTAAAATTAAGTTTTTTAGCTTTTGGTACTAGAAAATCAGGTTCGACTATTCCGCGGTTTACCATTCGATGTCGTTGAATCAGCTGTCGAATTTATCTCGGTTCTCCCAAATTTCTCTTCATTCGAAGAGTCCCTGCAGGTATTTCCTATGCAAACACTGGACCCTTTTCCAGTGCATATTTACCGATATCGATCAAAGTGATTTTTCACGTTCCGTATCGAAGACAATGTAGGTCGTTGTTGTTTGTCCACAAACGTTATCGGGCAGCCATTGACTCATCGGGAGCGAAAGGTACCCACGAAAGGGGCATTCAGCGAAATATCAGGCAGGTTAGTCAGAAGTTGAGATGAATCACGTGATTTTTTTTCTCTCCCGTGGAGAACAGGTTCGCGCCTAGCAACTGACCCGCTGGCTCCGGACGATTTTCTTCCACTCCTTCGATTCTTTTTTTCGCGGCGAAAAAAAGCGTAGAGCCGAGAGGTGGACCCAATCGCGCTCGGACCCTCCCGCAATGGCTCCGCTCGACGCGAATCCGAGAGCTCCGCATGGCTGCCGATGTTAGCGAACCCGGAGGATGACTCATCCGACGCACAGAGAAACGACGGATCGACTCCTTTCCTCT